>JASEVX010000830.1:0-15000 GCA_031761405.1 Serripes groenlandicus
AGTGAGTGAAAGAGATGCCTGGATAGAATGAGTCAAAATGGGAGGTACAGACAGACAGACCGAGACAGAGAGTGACAGAGACAGAGAACGACAGAGACAGCGACATACAGAAACAGAGAGGGAGGTAGAGAAAGAAAGAGACAAAGAGCAGGATATATCAAGAGAGGGGCAGAGTGATAGAGACGATGAGAGAGACGGAGAGAAAGATATATCTAGAGAGAGAGCGATATAGGGAGAGAGAAAGAGAGAGAGAGAGAGAGAGAGAGAGATAGAGAGAGGGGGAGAGTGATAGAGACGAAGAAAGGAACAGATAGAAAGAGAAGGCTGGGCATATTGAGAGAGAGAGTTGAGAGAAGATTGAGAGTGAGATAGACAGAAAGAGAGAGAGAGAGGGGAGAGAGAGAGAGAGAGAGAGAGAGAGAGAGAGAGCGAAAGAAACAGAGAGACAGAGGAAACAGGAAAGATAGAGAAAAAGAGTTTCAGACAGGCATAGACAAGGAGAGAGACAGAGATAGAGAGACAAATATACATACAGAGACACACACATATACACACAAAGACAGAGATAGAGAGAAAAAAGCGTATGAGAGGGTTATATATAGAGGGAGAGAGACAGACAGACAAACATAGAAAACAGAGAGAGAGTGACAGAGACGAAGAGATCGGGAGATAGTGAGAGACACAGAGGGAGAGAGAGAGAGAGAGAGAGAGAGAGAGAGAGAGGATGAGAGAGAGAGAGAGAGAGAGAGAGAGAGAGAGAGAGAGGATGAGAGAGAGAGGTGATAGTGAAAACCACAAAGAGATAGATATATATAGAGAGACATATCGGGGGACAGAGAAACAATTAGAGAAAGACAGACAGATGGGAGAGAAAGAAAGAGACAGTGAGAGAAAAGGAGAGAGAGAGAGAGAGAGAGAGAGAGAGAGAGAGAGAGAAAACCAGAGAGAGAGAGAGACGATGAATGGAGAGATAGAGAGAGAGACGGATATAAAGATATATATATAGAGAGAGAGAGAGAGAGGAGAGAGAGAGGAGAGAAAGAGAGAGAGACGAGGAGAGAGACGAGGAGAGAAAGACAGACAGAGCGAGACAGACAGGCAGAGACGAAAAGGGACAGTCAGAGTGACAAAGAGAGAAAAAGGGGGAGAGAAAGAGAGAGAGAGAGAGAGAGAGAGAGAGAGAGAAAGAGAGAGGGAGACAGAGAAAGAGATAGAGAGAGACAGAGCGGGAGACAGCGACAGAGAGACAATGAAAGATAGAAGAAGTCAGAGACAGAGAGATAGGAGGAGGCAGAATAGAGAGACACACACACACACACACAATGCAGAGACAGAGAGACAGAGAGACAGAGAAACGAATAAAGACGAATAGAGAGAGACGAAAATCGAGAGAGAGAGAGAGCGAGCGAGAGAGAGAGAGAGAGAGAGAGAGAGAGAGAGAGAGAGAGAGAGAGAGAGAGAGAGAGAGAGAGAGAGAGAGTGAGAGAGAGAGAGAAGGCTTTGCAAATTGAGAGATATAGTGAGGGGGTGGGGGAGGTGAGTGCGAGAGTGAGAGAGAATGGGATAGAGAGAGACATTCACACAGACATACCCCCACCCCCCCACACACAATCTGAGTAAGGAAAACGGACCCTTGAAATGTTGAGTTTATTACGTTCTCCATATATTAGTTAGATTTAATTCAAAATGACAAAAAGGTATTTTAATGTTTAGTAACTTTATACACACAGGCAAAACTGAATGTCATTATCTGGATGCATTAAAGACGTGTTTTTATACAGCCGTGAAACCGTCGTTTTATTGAGTTTATATATACCGTTTTCAACATTATTCCAGTTATATCGAGGCGGCACTCTAACTCTCTCCGACGCTTAATCAGTCGGCCACGTCGGATTCCTTATAAGCATACAAAGCAAGACTGAATGTTATTATCTGGACGCATTGAAGACGTGTTTTTATACAGACGTGAAACCATCGTGGATTAAGGAGAACTTGTTTATCTAGAGCAATATCTCGTGTTTCCCCCTACACAGTTTTTATAATACCGCCTGCTGTAGACAGGTCAATTGTCGACTATATAAAGGCAAGGGTTAACCCTTTACCACACACAGACGTTCTCTGACGCCTCTGCAGCAGAATATTTTTAACAACATTGTGGCAATAGAAGAAATTGCTCGAGATAAGCAATATCTCCCATTGCCACATTGTTTTAACTCTATTCAACAATTATACTATTATATGTACAGAGTGTCAATACTTTTGCCTAGATGTTAGCATAGTCGTCTGCTGCAGATGTGTTGTGTGTGGGAAAGTGTCAACTAACATCAGTCTGTAAAGGGTACATCATATAACACAGTCTCTACGTAATTTCTTTTATCTGATATAAAATGCAGACGTTGTTCAGGTATCTGCAGCAGGCGACTTTTGAAACATGTTGGAACAAAAAGAAATTAAACATAAACATGTCCAGGAAATGGATCCGAGAGTGACACAGACCAGCATTCTAAGAAAATGACCATTATCACGTCTTTAACCCTTTTCCACATACAAACGCTTTCTGACGCCTTTGTAGCAGACGACAATTGAAAACAATGTGACAAAATATGAAATTGCTCAAAACGAGCAAGTTATCCTTTTCCCTCAATATTTCAACTTGATTAGGTAACAATGTTTCATTTACAGACTTTGTTCACACCCGTCTGCTGAAGACACGTCAGTTGTGGACAGTAAAATGGAAAAGGACAAACAGCACCTGCCTGACAAGGCATAAACACATCCTGTAACCCAATCTCTATGTACTTTCGTTTATGTAATACGGCCGACTTTTCACGGAGTTAAACACACAATGAACTGTGTCTAGCGATTTTGGCTCTTATTGCACAGTCTCACCAGTGACTTAACTTTTGGCCAACTTGAATGGTATATAGACATATACCTTTCCCCACATACAGCACATCTGTAGCTTAAAACTTTGAAAACATGTGGTGAACAAATTGGAAAGTCTCTTTCTATAAATGTTTAGTTTTAGAATACAGTTGATATCATTCTGGCAAATAGTAATTTCTCTTTTTGTCAAAAAGCTTTCAAAAGTCGTTTGCTGCAAAGGCTTCAAATTATGCCAAAGATTTAATTAATGTTACTTTCGATAACAAATTGAAGCCTAGACCAACTAGTTGTACGCCAATGTGATCTTAAAGGATTCCACGTCGAAATGTAAATAAGACCCCATGTCGCCTGACGCGGCTCAAAATAAAGTAGAAATAGACTGTGTGTGCCTAGTCACGAGAAAATATGTTATAAATTATAATTGTGAATGTGACTTACGGTAAATTCAATAATCAGGATCAACCTTAGAAACGTCTTATAAAACTAACGTAAAGTCCGTCGATTGTCTGTTTCGAACGTAAACTGTTTGATCGAACTGTTCGTCTACACAGGCTGATCTAAACCTTTCTTGTGGATTAATGTGGTTTCGTCAGGAGGGCCCGTCGGAGTATTTTTACGGTGGTGCGCATTAGATGCACCTTAAAATAATGTTATGTATTAAACCTTTAACATTATTCGTATTGACTTGTTGTTTTCATAGAAAACCTAAATTTAGCCGAAACATGAGAAATATGAAACGTGCGCCTTTGTTGAGCATCGAGTTGTTTTCGCTGGGTTGGCTTTGGGGGCGTATTACACCTGTTTCATTATTTTAAGAAGCTGCAGTTCTTTTCGTAGAAACCGTTTATTTAAGGTAGGTTCATTGAAACCATATATAGTCGTTTCCGATACATGAGAATGATAAATGTGAAATGACATACACAGATATTCTTTTTTCTTAGAAGCAAGTCTTCTTTTTATACGGTATACATTTGTTTCTAGGTAAATATGTACGTACTTCTCGTCTTAATGCATCTGCACATTCTCACCCGTAAACTCACTTATGGCCAATATGTGATATAGACATTAAACCTTTTCCACATACAACAAATCTGTAGTGAGCAATTTCCCCTTTTGTCAAAAACGTTTTCAAAAGTCGTTGGCTGAAAAGGCTTCAGATTAATCGGAAGAATGATTCCACGTCGGAGTGTCAATAAGACCGCAAGTCGCCTGATGCAGTTCATATTAAAGTAGAAATAGACTGCGTGTGCCTAGGCAAGAGAAAATCTGTTATAAATTAGTATTATAACAGTGACGTCTGGTAATCAGGATCAACCTTAGAAACGTAGCGTCAATAAAGCGTAAAGTCCGACAATTGTCTGTTTTGAACGTGAAGTGTCTGATCGAACTGTGCGTCTTCACAAGCTGATTTTAACCTTGGTTGAGGATCGATGTGTATTTTTTAGGATGGAGTCTTTTGACGGTGCACATAATTTTGCGTATTAAACCTTTATCATCATTCGTAAAAACTGTACTTGTTTACGTAGAAAACGCATATTTAAATTAGGTACTTTGAAAAGAAGAAAATGCGTTTCAGAAACATGAGAATGACAAATAATGAAATATGAACTGCCTGATCGTAATTGTGCGTCGACACGTATATAAGCCTTTGTTAAGCACCAGGATGTTTTCGATGGGTTGGCCTTGGGGTATATTTAACTTGTATCATTATTCGTATTCACTGGAGTTCTTTTCACACACACACACACACACATACACACATACACACGCATTGACACATACATACAGACAATTGCACACATACAGACGGACACACACACATACAAACAGACACACAAATACATACACACAGACACTTGCATTGACAGAGACACACAGACGGACACACAGAGACACTTACACACATACAGACGGACACACACAGACACTTACAAGACAGACAGAGAAACAGACAGACAGAGACAGAAAGAGAGAAAGGGTGAAAAAGAAACAGACAGAGACAAATTTGGAGAGATCGAGAAAGACAGAAAGAGGGAGGGAGGGGGTGAGAGCGAGAGGCAGAGACATACATACATATATATGTATATATAGAGAGAGGAGAGGGGAGGCTTGGTAGATTGAAAGAGAGTGATAGAAAGAGAGACAGACAAACATATATACATAGATGGAGATATCTAGCGAATCAGAGAAAGAGAGAGAGTGAGAGAGATAGAGAGAGACAGACATAGATAGAGAGAAAGAGACAGACATACAGACAGACAGACAAACTTCTTTATTGAAAAAATATATTGATTTTATGTATGTATCATGTGCGATTTAATTATCACCCTTCTGAAATAAGTAAAACCTTACATTTTTGAGATTTTTATTACAAAACAGGTGAATCTAAAATTGCGGTTTTTCAAAATGGTTTCTTGAAAATCATGTAGGTTTCACGTGCAATTTCATCAACACCCTACTGAAATAAGTATTATTCAACAAAACGGGTTGAGTCCCGAAAAGATTTATTACAAAATGGGTTTTTGATATTAATGTATGTTTCATGCTCGATTTTATCAACACTCTATTGAAATAAGTATTATTTAACATTTTTGTATTGATTCCCCTAGAATTATAGCTGAAATAAAGATATGTTTACATACCCGATATTTTTATTACAACACGGGTTGAGTCCCAAAAAGTGGTACCACAAAACGAGTTTTTGATATTGATGTATGTAATTTCAATGTTTCATTACTTACGTTTTAAAAATAGACTTTTTAACATTTGTACATAGGTTTTTATGTAATTTTAAGTTAAACATTTCAGTTTAGTCGTCTTTTTTAAGTTTTATTACAAAACGGGTTGAGTCTAATATTCATGTATGTTTCAAGCGCGATTTCCTTCCCATCCTTTAGAAATAAGTATCATTTAATATGTGTGTATTGATTCCTTGTAAATTATAGCTGAAAGAAACAGATTGTTACATTTCGTTTGTAACGTCAAAGTCGTCTGCTGCAATTTTGTTACATCTGGGAAGGCGGTTACAATTGCAGATAAATGGAGTAAAACCTTGATACTGATCAGCAAATGGATTTCCAGTCGCCATATAGAATGGAGTAGATCCTGGATTCAAACTTAATACCTCTTGATTTGAGGACAAGTACACTCAATGGATCTGGAGCGCGGCCGCTGTGACAAACAGCAGCCATTAAATATTCAACTTATTCCAACATACAATAAATCTACGACAGATGACGTCGAAAACATCTGGCTTACAATATGCTAAACCTCCAGCAAACATATTTTGATTATTGAATCGAGTTTAAAACATTGTGACAAACAATGCTCAGTTTCAGCAGTTTCTCCATTTGCCACTAAACTTTTTAATTGTCTGCTAGAGAGGCACCCGAAAGCGTCCGTAAGTGGGAAAGGGTAAATTAGATGCAGAAAGGCGTCCCATGGACCAGTGTATGGTGATACGATTTCACACAAATATTATAATACAGTGTATTTTCGTTTAGCAGCTTTCATAACATTCGTAAATACACCTTAGCCGAAAACCTGTACGTAGTAGCTGCTTAACGAGAAAAAACATCCATAGGATATCTTTTAGGCATCTGCAGCAGACAATATTTGAAACAGGTAGACAAAACAGAAATATTTTACATAATCTAGTCTAGGAAGAGGACCCGAGAGTGATTCATATCAGCGTAATAATGTTCACCACTCTGTTAGCATCGAATTTCATAAAAAGACTATTTCATGTTGAATATCGGACGATAGCATTTTCATGTATCAAAAGTTTACACTATTTTCATAACTATATTTAACGAAAACGGACTCTGAAAATGTTGAGTCTTTTACGTTCTCCATATATTAGTTCACGGATTTACTTCAGAATGACAAAAAAGGTATTCTAATGTTTAGTAACTTAATAAACACCTTAGGCAAAACTGAATGTAATTATCTGGGTGCATTGAAGACGTGTTTTTATACAGACAGTATAATGGAAACGGACAAACAGCACCCCCTGTCAAGGACATAAACACATCCTGTAACCCAATCTCTATGTAATTTCATTTATGTAATACGGCCGACTTTTCACATTAGCTTGGCTCTTAGTGCACAGTCTCACCAGTGACTTCACTTTAGGCCAAACTGTTATATAGACATACAACCTTTCCCACACACAACAAATCTGTAGCTGAAGACTTTGAAAACAAGTGGTGAACAAATTGGAAAGTCTCTTTCTATAAACGTTTAGTTTTAGAATACAGTTTATATCATTGTGGCAATAGTAATTTCTCCGTTTGTCAAACAGTGTTCTACAGTCGTTTGCAGCAGAGGCTTAAGATTACGCGAAAGAGTAAATTAATGTAGAAGTATTTACCCACTAGCTTTACGCCAATGTATCTTAAATTATTCCACGTCGGAGTGTCAATAAGGCCCCAAGTCTTCTGACGCGGTTCATATGAAAGTAGAAACAGACTGCGCGTGCCTTTGCATAAGAAAACAGGTTATAACTTAGAATTATTACCGTGACGTTCGTTACGTTCGGTAATCAGGATCAACCATGGAAATGTCTTTTAAATTTAGCGTAGAGTCCGTCTATTATCTGTGTCGAACGTGAACTGTCAGATCGAACAGGCTGATCTGAACCTTTGCTGAGGATCGATGTGTTATCGTTAGGAGGGAGTTCTTGTACGGTGTTGTGCATAATATGCACTTTTATATACTTTTGCGTATTAAACCTTTACCATTATTCGTAAAAACTGTAGTTGTTTTCGTAGAAAACGCATATTTAAGGATAGTTTATTCAAAAGAAAAATAGTCGTTTTCGAAAAATGAGCATTACCAAATATAAAATGATATACCTAGATATTTACCTATTTCTTAGAAGCAAAAATGTGTAAGTACTTATTCTCTTATTTATTACATATACAGACGCAATTTAACGCTTCTGCAGCAAAAGACTTATGGAAACATTGTGACAAAATGAAAGAATGCAATTTTCCTTTTGCAACAATGTTTTCGGCCCTTTTAATGAATGTTCTTTCATTAACAGACTCTTTTCATATTTTAGCTTAGATGTTTTCAAATTGTCTGCCTAAGATTTATTGTATGTTGGAAGGGTTAAGATAACACAAATCTGTCTCATTTTGTTTGTTATTACCGAGTAACACTTTTCTACTTCTCCCTTCGTCCGTCCTTCGTGAGCTCGCCTGTGCATAAGGCAGGGCAAGAATAAGATATCACTTCGTCTGTTTCTGGTTGTCCGTCCGTCATGCACTCGTCTGTCCATAAGGCAAGACAAAAGCATATCACTTTATCATTTTATGTGCGTCCGTCAGGCTTTGGAATGTCCACAAGGCAACGCAATACTAATATATCACTTCACCATTGCTTATCTGTCCGTCCGTCAAACTCTCGTTTGTCATTATGACAACGCATTAAGAATATATCACTATGCCTGCGTCCGTTCGTACGTCACGCTCTCGACGCTACATAAGGCAAGGCAACACTATGAAACGCCACATACATGTGTATTTCTACAGAAGACGGATTTTGAAAATATTGCGACATACTGTGTCATACTGTTTTCGACACTATAGAGACAATATTCCAACATTTATAAAGAATGAAGTGCAATTTCTCATACTGTTTTCGACACTATAGAGACAATATTCCAACATTTATAAAGAATGAAGTGCAATTTCTCATACTGTTTTCAAAACTATGGAAACAAAATTCGAACATTTATAACGATATTCCATAGTTTTCTGGTGAGGTGTAGAATACTTATTTCTTAAATTAATTTCCATATATCGTTGAACCCTTTTCGACATGTAGACGCTGTTTGACCCGTCTGCAGTAGTCGACTTTTGAAAACAGGGCAAATAGAGAACTTGCTCATATTGAGCAACTTATGGATTTCTATGATTTTGCCTAGATGATTATGAAGTCGTTTGCTGCTAATGTGTTGTAACAGACACACTCGGCGCATTTGCAGCAAACGACATCGTCGAGTTTGTGAAAAATATACTTCCATTTTTAGCTATACTGGCAAAAGGCCAGAAGAGCTTATGCGATGGCGTTGTGTGCGTGCGTGTGTGCGTGCGTGCGTACATAAACAATTGCTTGTGAACGCGATAAAGTCTTCAGTTTTGATTGTATCTCAATTAAGCTTTTACAGTAGTTAGATATCCATTAGGGCTCGGTTCCTTACGCAAACCAGCCAGATCCGCCCACGCAAGACTGAATTATGGCCCTTGAAATTGTCAAAATTGCTATAAAAGATCTTGTGAACACATAGAGGCTCCATTTACTATATGATCTTCAACAAACTTAGATAGTGGTTAAATATTGATAATAGCTTGGTTTCTTTCAAAAACCAGCCAGATGTACCCTTGCATGACTGGATTATGGCCCTTCAAATTGTCAAAATTGCTATAATACAGCTTGTGAACACAATAGAGCCTCAATTTATTGTCCGATCTTCACCAAACTTAGATTGTCGTTAAATATTGACGACATACACTGTGCACAACTTCACATATGACTATGAGTGCGATCCACATTTGGAACGAAATGGAATCCCAGTTTCATTTTAGGCAATAAAAAGCAATGAACATGTCTGACATGATAAGAATGTTGCAAGGTGTTTAAATACTATTTGTATAATCGTGATTGTGAGGATGCAGCACAACTTACATTATGGACAAGCAAAACACTCCTAATCTGCACAATTTGGTTTGCTGTACTAGTGTTTCAAACCGTTACCGTTTCAAACACGAACAGTAACTCTTAACCGGAACCTGGTAAAATGTAAACAAGATCTAACGTTTCGCCCCAATATGGTTTTGTGACAAGTAGACATACAAAAGTAATATAAAAGACCTGTGACAAACTTATCTCCTAGAACGAAAAGAACATTCTCATTTTTTCATACTAAAAGGCCATTGAAATAATTAAGCAGCCGTCCACCTGTTTTCTTTAATCATGCCATTTTCATACATATATTTTGTGAAATGTGTGCCGTGACAGGTTTGCTGACAGGTTTGCGCAAGCCACTTTTCAAATGCATGACTTTTCGTAACATCGCTGTTGCAATCAATCGTTTATGCAGTGCTAAACGGATGTCTGAGATTTCGTCTAACTACCATTTCGTCTAACTGATACTATAGAGTAAATGGGGTAGAGATTTCGTCTAAATTATACTATAGAGTAAATGATAACAAAAAGATACCCAGATGTACTGTACGAATCTTGAAAAAACCCATGTATTCCAGAAAAGTTATTTTCGTCTATATGATGGTTTTATTTATTCGTTACCTAGCTAATTTTGTTTGCCATAACATTTTCATTTATATAGGTTATTGCACCCTTTTTCAAGGTTCGTACAGTACATCTGGACGGCATACTTCTAATTGTGTTGTGTTGTAATTATTATTAAAAAAAAGAATGTTTTCTATTGAATGGACAGTCGGCTTTAATCATACATGTCATTATTCTCCATTGTTCTTCTTTTCCCACAATATTGATTGTTATAGAGTCGAAAACATGGAAAATGTTACACACAAGCTCCGTCTAATAGGAGAACCTGTAAAGTCGAAAATAAAACGTAGTTCTTCTTTTACCACAATGTTGGTTGTGATGAGATGAAATGTGATATCTTTTCCCATAATAACCAGCCACCTATTACGAGTCTGCAGTCGGATCTCTGGTCTGTAGACAATTGAGAGTTCAGACAGAATTCACGACGAGGAATGATAATTGCAAACCCGCTTGCCAGTATATTTTGTATATGTATTTATGTTTGTCAAAGATTATTCTGTTATATAAAATGTTGTTATGTTCTGTTAAAAACGTGTAAATAATAATAAGAAACAAGTAGATGGGAAATAAAAAAAAAGAGAATCCAGTTATCATTGTGGGAAACATTGAAGACGAAATCTCCGATGGATGTATTGAACAATTACTGTAAATACTAAATTAAATGATAACAAATACAAATTAATATAAGAAAAACTAATTGAAATTATTTGTTGTATTTCACTATAATCGGTCAATTAACACCTTACTATAACACCTGCATATCGATATAAATTATACAGTACTGTCCTCGATAAGTTAGACGAAATCTCTACCCCCATTTACACTATAGTATCAGTTAGACAAAATGGTAGTTAGACAAAATCTCCAGAATCCGTGCTAAACCCGGGCAATGAAAAATGCAATTTCCGTCACCGGAACATTCGCGACTGAATACAAAACATCTTGAATTCTTATATATCATAATGTTTGTAAATATACAAATGTGATATTTGTTTGCAAAAATGCACTAGATATTAAAGAGTTAAACGCTATAAGTTGACACTTACTTGATAAACGTGTAGATCTGGCGGGCGAAATGTCAAGGCATCGTTCTGGTATCGGGTCAAAAAGGACCAAAACTAAAAAGGAACGAGTCAAAAAGGCCAAGTCAAAAAGGCAAACTTATATTATACGAGATTATGGTATGTCGAAAAGAAAGAAAAGCTGTCAAGATTATCCTATAATGATCAATTATTAATAATTTATACTAATTATATAATTATCCTATAATTAAAATAGAAGTTACATCTGTTACGTAATCTTTCTACTTCAAACTTCTTTAATCATTGAAGTTTGAATGAGTTAAAGTAGCGTAATTTCTTTATTAATTAATTGTTTATTACGAGTTTGTCTTTGAGTTCTATTTGATTAATTAATTGTTTATTACGAGTTTGTCTTTGAGTTCTATTTGAGCAAGTATATAACCGCAAAGAAAACCGAAAAATGTTCATATTACAAATCGGATTGTGCTGTAGAAATTTATACTTAATTGAATCTCAATATTTCATACTATTACATTTTTGTTTATATTGGATTGTGCGTGATTGTTTTTGTGATGGAATCGTGCATTTCATGTTCGCGTGTAGTTCGTGAGAGACAACAAGCGGTGGAATGTGACATGTGTGGAAAATGGCAGCATCGCACGTGCGACACAGGTAGGTTTCTAAAACATCTTAAATATTATATACCAACTAAATACTATATTTGTAAGTTGACAAAGTTATATGTTTGATCGAAATTACATGCTGTGTATGACACGTTTAATGTTTTATAGTGAAATAGTGAACACCGTGGAAAAAGTTATCGTTTTACATATGTTTGACTGAAATGACATGCTGTGTATAACACGCTTAATCTTTCTTAGCATGCCGGAAGGGTTAAAAATTGACATTGAAAACATTATGGAAAAAGGCAGCATCGCAAGTGCGACACGGGTAAGCTTTTAAAACATCTAAAATATTATATGAAAAATAAATATGTTTTGAATATGTTTGATTGATATAACACGCTTAATGTTTCTCAGTATATATAAATACAATTCATCCAGAACTAAAAATCGAGAATGCTGAAAATGATTAAACATTAACATTGTGGAAAAAGATATCGTTTTGCATATCTTTCATCGAAATGACATGTACATGTATAACACGTTAATTGGCATGTATACTCTCTCTCTATTCTATTTCCGTTCGTCATCCCACAGGAATGCAATATAAAATATATTATAACCCAATCAACATACTGATTACAAAAGCCCAATATTTTGATTATATAATAATTTCCATAGGCATTTCGCTGAAAACATATAGAGAGGCTGTAAAGAACTGTGGGTCATTGACATTCGTATGTAGACCTTGTCTGGTCAAAGAGAATATCGCAGAAGATGATGACGGACCACCCGTTCTCGAACTTAGCGTAAGTAACACACTAAAATGTTTCACACCTTCGATTCTTATGTTTTTACGCTACACATAATTGTTACATTGAAGGACTGTATAGCAATACTGCAATCGTTTTAACAAAGCAGTTACATTTCCGTTGTTGATACAACAACATCCATGCGTGGCAGTTTTGGGACACTTTGCTTCCTCATGTACCTTTCCATTCACGGACTTACGCGGCATGACTAACATTGATCTTGATACATGTACAGAGTACATGTTTAAAAAAAAACACCGTTACATCAAGCCTATTAAAAGACATAGCAGAACCAAAATATCAGAATATCTCCAAAAATGAACTTTCGGTCACTAAAACGAAAAAAGGATCACGCCGAGACGACTTGCATCGTTAACGTCTATGTGACGTCGCATTGGCAACGTTATTGTGTACCGGGTCTGACAAAGTGGCTTATAAAGTACACAGTACGAAAACAACAGGTGTGCTAGCGTGTTCAATGTTGGCACACTGATCACTGTTAAGTTAAATTATAAGATGGAAAAAGAAAAAAAATGTTTCTAGTTTTTTTTTTCTTACACTGTCTCAATCATTTCCGAACAAACCTAGTATGTAATTCAATTATCATACTTAGTCAAAATTGTCTATATTTAGACAGTACGGTCCACTATTCAGTTGTTCATGCCCAAACCATAAAGCATAGATACTCCTTTTTCTGTTTTAGTAACTGAGAACATAAATGAAATAAAGGAATATATGAACAATCGCTTCCATTTCAGAGATACATCTAAACCTGGAAAATATTATGTGTTGTGTATATATTTTGAAAAATTCGATTCAACCCGTAGATTTCAAGTATTTAACAATGAACATGGGATTTTAAACACTTTGACTTTGACACTCACCATCATTCACTTTCATAGCAGTAAGATAATGTTATTATTTAAATCTGAAAACTTTACTGCACCACGAGTAATCTGTATTTGTGTTTAGGCAATAAAAAGCAATGAACATGTCTGACATGATAAGAATGTTGCAAGGTGTTTAAATACTATTTGTATAATCGTGATTGTGAGGATGCAGCACAACTTACATTATGGACAAGCAAAACACTCCTAATCTGCACAATTTGGTTTGCTGTACTAGTGTTTCAAACCGTTACCGTTTCAAACACGAACAGTAACTCTTAACCGGAACCTGGTAAAATGTAAACAAGATCTAACGTTTCGCCCCAATATGGTTTTGTGACAAGTAGACATACAAAAGTAATATAAAAGACCTGTGACAAACTTATCTCCTAGAACGAAAAGAACATTCTCATTTTTTCATACTAAAAGGCCATTGAAATAATTAAGCAGCCGTCCTGTTTCCTTTAATCATGCCATTTTCATACATATATTTTGTGAAATGTGTGCCGTGACAGGTTTGCTGACAGGTTTGCGCAAGCCACTTTTCAAATGCATGACTTTTCGTAACATCGCTGTTGCAATCAATCGTTTATGCAGTGCTAAACGGATGTCTGAGATTTCGTCTAACTACCATTTCGTCTAACTGATACTATAGAGTAAATGGGGTAGAGATTTCGTCTAAATGATACTATAGAGTAAATGATAACAAAAAGATACCCAGATGTACTGTACGAATCTTGAAAAAAACCATGTATTCCAGAAAAGTTATTTTCGTCTATATGATGGTTTTATTTATTCGTTACCTAGCTAATTTTGTTTGCCATAACATTTTCATTTATATAGGTTATTGCACCCTTTTTCAAGGTTCGTACAGTACATCTGGACGGCATACTTCTAATTGTGTTGTGTTGTAATTATTATTAAAAAAAAGAATGTTTTCTATTGAATGGACAGTCGGCTTTAATCATACATGTCATTATTCTCCATTGTTCTTCTTTTCCCACAATATTGATTGTTATAGAGTCGAAAACATGGAAAATGTTACACACAAGCTCCGTCTAATAGGAGAACCTGTAAAGTCGAAAATAAAACGTAGTTCTTCTTTTACCACAATGTTGGTTGTGATGAGATGAAATGTGATATCTTTTCCCATAATAACCAGCCACCTATTACGAGTCTGCAGTCGGATCTCTGGTCTGGAGACAATTGAGAGTTCAGACAGAATTCACGACGAGGAATGATAATTGCAAACCCGCTTGCCAGTATATTTTGTATATGTATTTATGTTTGTCAAAGATTATTCTGTTATATAAAATGTTGTTATGTTCTGTTAAAAACGTGTAAATAATAATAAGAAACAAGTAGATGGGAAATAAAAAAAAAGAGAATCCAGTTATCATTGTGGGAAACATTGAAGACGAAATCTCCGATGGATGTATTGAACAATTACTGT
>JASEVX010000830.1:20000-41524 GCA_031761405.1 Serripes groenlandicus
GGATTGTAACACTTTCTTCAAAACATTTGTGCATTTAGTAAAATGGTTGCATTACTAGTATTCGTGTTGAATAAGACCAGCCATGGACAATTGAAACCTCAATGCACGGATTTGCACAATATGAAAAGTCATATCTCCTATGATGATGAGCTTGCTTTTAAGCAGTGTATGCTACATAGGTTGAACTCGTCGTTCTTGCTTCGTTTTGTGTTAGAAATGATAAGACATGTAATGAAAAACAGTAATTCTAGTTAACAATTTGATTCGAAACAACCGCTCCTATATGTTGTAAATCAATCTGCGTATATGTCTAAAAACATATAGGTTTCAAAGAATTGTAATCCCTAATTTGGGCTTCAGTAAATATAAAGTCTTGCCAAGAAAAAATATAGGTTGTTATAGGTGAACTCCGTCATGTTGCTGTTCATAAGAGAAACTATCGACAGATTATTGAGAAATTAAAGACTTAAAAAGAATTGCACTTAAGTGATGTTTTTTTTGCATCGAGATATAGGCCCTCTTTTTTCAATGGCCCGTATATCTTATACTAATATAGCAAGAACAATCAAAGTTATGGTTTCTTAAAGTCTATTGTATGTTCTTTGATTCCCTATAGTGAAATGTTGTTTCAACAACTGAAATGACTTCTGTGACATCTCAAACATTAAGGCGAACTGAATACGGTCGCTTTAAGATACGTTCGCCTTAATGTATGTTTTTTCAGCACGGAAGTTCGCCTTAATGTAGAATCCATACTTATATCGTTCGCCTTAATGTATGTTTTTTCAGCACGGAAGTTCGCCTTAATGTAGAATCCATACTTATATATATATATATATATATATATATATATATATATATGTGTGTGTATATATGTGTAGGTGTATGTGTGTATATATGTATGTGTGTATGTGTGTATGTGTGTGTGTATGTATATGTGTATGTATGTGTGTATAGTATTGCATACTGCATTGTTTGATTTCACTAATGTTCTATTTTGTCACATGTCTTTTTTATGTTTGTAATGTTTTGTCTTTCGTATAAATTGTATGTATGTAACACTCTCCGTTAATGGAGGCAATAAAGAACTACTACTACTACGTATGAGGATGGAAGACTCGGATTTGCCAGATACCTCAAGTGGCATTCGCTGTGAGAGACCGATTACGTGTAATTAAACCCCTACGTGTAGTTCCCAGCAAAACACTAGGCATTGAACCCTACCGGCGTATAAAGTAGATACTGAAACCGGAAAGCTAACACAGATCAATGTTAAATTTGATTCTAGTTGACTGTTATCGAAGAGTCACTGCCTTTGACCTTGACCTTGAATTGTTCATGACTGATTCCAGCTTCCAGTAACAGAGCATACTAATGAGCTGCATGAGGCGATTTGAAGTATTACTCACAGGGGCGTAGCTCCCTTTAGGCACTATAGGGACGTGCCTACACATTTTTTCTCAAAATGCAGCTGCGGCGATATCTGCGTAATGTATCGACCAGATCAGCCTGCGCTGTCCGCGCAGACTGATCCGACTGAAAACATTCCGTCTTAGGGGGATATATGTATAGAGTAGTTATTCCTGAAACAGAAAATCCACAGGAGGCGAACAGTGTCTATCCGGGTAGGCCTGTGTGGCATGCTTAGGCTGATCCGGGTCGATACTTTACGCAGAGTCCACAATGTTGATTTTCTCACGAGACGGCCTACACATTGATTATTGCAAAGCTACGCCCCTGACTGACTTTCCAGCTTGATACCATTGACACTAATATATCTACTGGGGCTACACTTTTTATCTTTTTGTCAGACGATTTAAGGTTTACCTAACTGAAGACTTCACCGTGTGCATATATGCCCAAGTTCACCTGTGTATTCACCGTGTGCATATGCCCAAGTTCACCTGTGTATTCACCGTGTGCATATGCCCAAGCTCAACTGTGTATTCACCGTGTGCATATGCCCAAGCTCATCTGTGTATTCACCGTGTGCATATGCCAAAGCTCACCTGTGTATTCACCGTGTACATATGCCCAGTCTCACCTGTGTATTCACCGTGTGCATATGCCCAAGCTCACCTGTGTATTCACCGTGTACATATGCCCAAGCTCACCTGTGTATTCACCGTGTACATATGCCCAAGCTCACCTGTGTATTCACCGTGTGCATATGCCCAAGCCAATCTGTGTATTCACCGTGTGCATATGCCCAAGCTCACCTGTGTATTCACCGTGTACATATGCCCAAGCTCACCTGTGTATTCACCGTGTGCATATGCCCAAGCTCACCTGTGTATTCACCGTGTACATATGCCCAAGCTCACCTGTGTATTCACCGTGTGCATATGCCCAAGCTCACCTGTGTATTCACCGTGTACATATGCCCAAGCTCACCTGTGTATTCACCATGTACATATGCCCAAGCTCACCTGTGTATTCACCGTGTACATATGCCCAAGCTCACCTGTGTATTCACCGTGTACATATGCCCAAGCTCACCTGTGTAACCGTGTACATATGCCCAAGCTCACCTGTGTATTCACCGTGTACATATGCCCAAGTTCACCTGTGTATTCACCGTGTGCATATGCAAAAATACCCTAGCTACCTCGTTACCCTTTCCCACATGCAACAATTCTGCGGCAGACGACTTTAAAAACATCCTCGTGAATATTTGAAAAAAATCTCCATAAATGAGAATTTAATCATAAGAGTTGACACATCGTGGCAAAAGGAGAAATTGCTCATGCCACACTGGTTTCAAATGTAGTCTGATGCAGATGTGTCTACAAGTGGTTAAACTCTCCTCAAATGTTTTAATGATTCAATAGTGTTTAAACTCTCCTCAAATGTTTTAATGATTCAATAGTGGTTAAACTCTTCTCAAATGTTTTAATGATTCAATAGTGGTTAAACTCTGCTCAAATGTTTTAATGATTCAATAGTAGTTAGACTCTACTCAAATGTTTAACGATTCAATAGTGGTTAAACTCTGCTCAAATGTTTTACTGAGTCAATAGTGGTTAAACTCTGCTCAAATGTTTTAATGATTTAATAGTGGTTACACTCTGCTCAAATGTGTTAATGATTCAATAGTGGTTAAACTCTACTCAAATGTTTTAATGATTCAATAGTGTTTAAACTCTCCTCAAATGTTTTAATGATTCAATAGTGTTTAAACTCTCCTCAATATGTATTAATGATGCAATAGTGGTTAAACTCTCCTCAAATGTTTTAATGATTCAAAAATGTTTAAACTCTGCTCAAATGTTTTAATGATTCAATAGTGGTTAAAGTCTGCTAACATGTTTTAATGATTCAATGAAGAGATATAGACACAATCTAGTTATTTTCCTGCTTGAGCCGTGAAGGTTCAGTCTGTTACGACGAGGACCATCTTGTGACAATTGCATGTTTAATGTTTATATATACTGTCATCACAAACAATGTCGTCTTTTGCCACATATTTTTTCAAAAGTCGTCTTTTGCAAATGCGTAAAAACGCGTCTATATGCAAGTAAGTAAGTAAGTAAGTCAATCTTTTATTAAAGTGACATGTGTATAACATATAATAAAACATAATACAAAGTTTGTTGGCAAACACCCGGCCCCTTGGGCCTATATGTCATTTTATATAAAGGTAATGCCTATATACGTACGGTCATGCATTCTTATCAATGTTAGGTTCATTGAGCCTATATACATATATATATATATATATACACACATCTATAATTATATCGATGGTCCGAAGCTTCAGCTTGTACAAGATTCAGTTATTGCATCCCCGAACGAAGACATCAATATTTCAGAATTGCTAAGAACTTTAGAAGGTATGATGTACTTTTGAAAGCAACGTGCTTTAACATAATTTTAAGGATTCCACTGATGCATATTAATAGAACGATAATCCGTAACGGTACTGACAGAAGTATAAATACAATTACTGGTCATCAGTGCTACAAGCGCTCATTTATTTTATGTATTTACTAAAGGAAATCGGTATAATCGGTATAACCCAATTATATGAGTACAATAATATAATGTGAAATATAAAATAACCACATAATTGAATGAATCATGCGTATACAGGTAGTATTACCATTCAATGCCTATCCCGTTTGTTTTGAAATATGTTTTTATGTTGAAACCGCTAATCACGCCCCTTCCTTGTAAGGAGACGTAGCAAGAATGCAAAATAAAACCTGTGTAATAGTGTGATTTATATAACATGTATGTTTGAAAAGCCTTTACCAAAACGAAAAGTAAAGGTCACATTCACATACAGCCTTCAAATAAAACTGGCAAACGACATAATATCAACATGAACAAAGTTATCAAACAGCGAGCAAAGCAATCAATCATTCAATCCATCAATCAGCCAGTCAGTCACTCAACTGAACAACCAATACGTCGTGAATCATCCGAATGAATGAATGACTGAATGAACGAATGATTGAATATGAGGGAAATGGTCAATTTAATCATGCAGAATATACGGTACAGTTATAACCCAAGTAGCCGTCCTATGGGCTGTCAGTCGGATTGTGAGCTCGAACCCAAGCTCGGCCAACTATCAAAAGTCAATGCGACAAGATTCATTCATCTTCCAGCAATGGACTTATAACATTTACGGAAAAGTAGCCAGTCGCTTGGAAAAACAGTTGTGTGAATTACAGGTGTGAGCAAGCCAGGAAACACATGTGTATGTGAACTTGCCGCCGTGATATGACTGAACAATTGTGGAACCCAACTAATCAATCAATCAATCTACTATAGTCCTTGCATTAAACAAATACGTGTACCTTTCCCGTGTCATACGTTTAGCCACGTCGTTGTGTTCGCTTTAACTTACACTGATATAAAGCAAACGACTTTGAAAACAGTTGGTAGAAAATACGAGAAATGAACTATCTTGAGAAGTAAGAAACATTGTTGGAAATGGAGAAGTGCCCATTTTGAGAAATTCTTTCTTTTCACACAATATTTGTATAAGTCGTCTGTTGTTAACTCGTCAAAATACATTGCATGTTGGATTGGGACAACCCCTTTTTCCGGAATGAATGTCTTAATGTTCCTCTCAATCAACGCATTATAGATGTTAAATGCAACTAGATGATTTAATTGGCAAAGATACTTTAATTATGATCCAGGAAATAAGCGACGCTCTGTGAAAGCCAACACTGACGGTTTTGATTGATTGATTGGGGTTTAACGCCGTTCTACTTTATAATATCACGGCGGCCAGTTGACCAACTCATGTGTGTCCTGGCTTCATCACACCAGAACTCCACACAACAGCAATTGGCTGCTTTTCCACATAGACTGTTAGCCCATTGCGGGAAGACAAATGACGCTTGGAACGAAAGGCGACCGAGCTGGGGTTCGAACTGACAACCCATGGAGTGACAGCTACCGGGGCTCTGCAGACGCATTTGTGACTTGTGTATAACCAGATCAGTTTGACCAGACTTTACATTGTCAATTAGTCATGGATGGCAAATATCACGTAAATGACACTCTTTTCGCAAAATACGCTCACGCCTGTGTCTTTAAAACTTCACAAGATCGCAATATATTTAAAGAAAATGCTATAATATATCAGAGACATATGGGTGTATATGTCTCTGGATATACTTAGCAATTGACTGCAATATAAATTCCTTCTTTCTGTATTGCTTATATCTCACATATTATTATTTCATTTGTGTAATTAAAGAATAATGAAAATCAAAACCAAACGACATGTTTCTCCTTTCCCCGACGTGCATGTAACATTTGACACATGTTTGAATTCTCATGAATACAGGTGAAATACCTGCGTGATGGTTGCTTCTCATGGGGAACCGCTCATGGGCAAATATATACTGAACAAATAAAGTTTAGTCATGCTTTTTAAATTGATATATAATTCAAATTGTACGTGATATAAACAACAATCTTCCAATAATATAACTGTGTATCGAATAGGAATCGCCCCAGGCCAAACCTTAAGTGCTACGTGGTTATTGCAGGTAGGTAAAACGCAATTTGCGAAATTCACGTGCGCGGCGTGCTGAAGGGTGGAGTTAGTCTGCACAAGTTTACTTCAGTTGAAATCAACCTGCAACATAGCCGTAACAAAGAAAACCGCTCTAAGTTTTTTAAAAATAATTTCAACATGGGACGCCATTGCAATTGGGATGTAGACCGCTGGTGATGGTGCCCAACGTAGCAAGATATACCAGAAATGTTTTGCACCAACTTAACATCCCAACCCTTGACTGGCCGGCGCGTTCTCCGGACTTGTCACCGATAGAGCATCTCTGGGATCATCTTGGCAGACAATTAATGGAACGTCACGACGTCAATGACGTCATAGAACTGAATCGCGCACTCCACCAGGAATGGCGTAGAATACCGCTACACGTTATCAAGACCCTAATATATATCATGAGACGAAGATGCCAAGCCGTTATTCAAACGGAAACGGAGGACATACCAGATATTGACACTTGTGCGATTTTGAAATCTACCCCCTATGTTAAGAAGCAGCTTATTGTTAAATCGACTTTCATGTTTCAGTTTCTGATTGTTAACTCGTGTACAATAAAATGATTATGTATTCGAAAATGACTAATACGTTTATCATTATTGCCTTTCCTGTAAAAATATACTTACGGGGAGTTATACTGAATATAGTTTATATGAAAGCGGTTGGGTTTATTGCTATAATACTAAATATAAATAATCCTTTCCCACATATAGACACGTTCTGACGCCTCTGCAGCAGACGACTTTTGAAAACATTGTTGCAAATGGAGATATTGATCATGATGAGCAATTTCACATTTTGTCATAATGTTTTCAAGTCTTCTCTGTTTTCCTTGTGGTCGTTCAGTTACCTGTAGTAAGAATATGACCCAAATCGGAATGTACCTTTCCAACATGCAGACGTATTATGATGAGTTTGTAGCAGACGACATTTTGAAACATTGTGACAAAAGAACATTATGATCATAATGAGCAAAGTCGTCTGCTGCATATTTGTCCTGTGTGCAGATTGGAAAAACACATGACCAGTGTAATCCAAGCGTAACTCATTTCAAAACCTCTGAAATTTTGAAATTTTGATTTTTATAGAGATTTATTGTAGGCCAGTGATCAATCTTCACAATCATCACAATGTATTGTTTTTACGATCCATTGAACTCGAGTACACATTAAATAACATGTTTATTATTATTTACATATTTAGATAAAATCTCTACTTCTTTCAACTCTGAATATCGGATTTCCTGTGACGGTCCGCATCTTTCGACTCTGACTAACGGGATTCCAGTGACGGTACGCTTAACATTATTAACCATTTCAACTCTGGATATCGGGATTTCTGTGACGTTACGCATTTCATTGTTAACCCTTTTAACTCTGAATATCGGGATTCCTGTGACGTTATGCCCCAGTCAGACACACACATTACGGATATGGCGGATAGTTGCGAATAAAATCCGCAGTCTTCCCGCAGAAAGTGTGGCCGTGGCCTATTTTCTTGATGAACTTACGGATACAGTTACCTATAGATACGGATAGATACGGATGGTTGAGGATAAACGAGGATGTCAGCGGAAGTCAGCGGTTAGATACTTTCTCAGTGAATTGACACGATGCGGATAGATACGGATAGATACGAATTACTTACCTTCCATTACTTCTGCTATTTATAGATGCGGTTAGATATCGTCATATATGGACTGTTGCGCATGTCTTGCGCAGAGAAGGGGTGCACCATACGTCACTGCCATGGAACCGACCCGGCCTCTCCGCTGTAGTAGTGCTTGAGATATAGTCTCTGTCTCTTCTCTGCCCTACTGGTGTTGTTGCCGTACAGCCACCTCTCTAAATCATCCAGAACAGCCATCTCTCCACGAGCCGGGGATGAGGTTGTGCTGCTCGTTCACACGGTCGTCAAGTGCACCATCATCTGTGAAGGCCGTCCTCAGCGTATTGGGGAGTGTCACACACGCAATCATCATGGTTTCCACGTTCTGCAGCTCTTGTCGGAGGGTTGTGAGCAAGCAGCCCCAGCGGTTGGCCAGAATGCCAAAGGCGTTCTACACACATCGTCTGGCACGAGATAGGCGATAGTTGAAGACCCGCTCGTTCTCTTCCAGAGGCGTAGCAGCAAAGGGTTTCATCATCCATTCGTTGAGGGCAAATGCATTGTCACCGATGATGAAATACGGCATCTGACGGTCGTCGGCAGGCAGAGGTTCAGGTTCTGGGATGCCGATGATGTTGGAGATAACCGCATCTCGCAGAGCCGACACGTTCCACAGCTGGGCATCAGATGTTATCCCTGGGGCACCGACTTGGGCCCACTTGAACCTGTAGTTCGGATCAAAGAGTGCATATGCCCAAGCTCACCTGTGTATTCACCGTGTACATATGCCCAGTCTCACCTGTGTATTCACCGTGTGCATATGCCCAAGCTCACCTGTGTATTCACCGTGTACATATGCCCAAGCTCACCTGTGTATTCACCGTGTGCATATGCCCAAGCCAATCTGTGTATTCACCGTGTGCATATGCCCAAGCTCACCTGTGTATTCACCGTGTACATATGCCCAAGCTCACCTGTGTATTCACCGTGTGCATATGCCCAAGCTCACCTGTGTATTCACCGTGTACATATGCCCAAGCTCACCTGTGTATTCACCGTGTGCATATGCCCAAGCTCACCTGTGTATTCACCGTGTACATATGCCCAAGCTCACCTGTGTATTCACCATGTACATATGCCCAAGCTCACCTGTGTATTCACCGTGTACATATGCCCAAGCTCACCTGTGTATTCACCGTGTACATATGCCCAAGCTCACCTGTGTAACCGTGTACATATGCCCAAGCTCACCTGTGTATTCACCGTGTACATATGCCCAAGTTCACCTGTGTATTCACCGTGTGCATATGCAAAAATACCCTAGCTACCTCGTTACCCTTTCCCACATGCAACAATTCTGCGGCAGACGACTTTAAAAACATCCTCGTGAATATTTGAAAAAAATCTCCATAAATGAGAATTTAATCATAAGAGTTGACACATCGTGGCAAAAGGAGAAATTGCTCATGCCACACTGGTTTCAAATGTAGTCTGATGCAGATGTGTCTACAAGTGGTTAAACTCTCCTCAAATGTTTTAATGATTCAATAGTGTTTAAACTCTCCTCAAATGTTTTAATGATTCAATAGTGGTTAAACTCTTCTCAAATGTTTTAATGATTCAATAGTGGTTAAACTCTGCTCAAATGTTTTAATGATTCAATAGTAGTTAAACTCTACTCAAATGTTTAACGATTCAATAGTGGTTAAACTCTGCTCAAATGTTTTACTGAGTCAATAGTGGTTAAACTCTGCTCAAATGTTTTAATGATTTAATAGTGGTTACACTCTGCTCAAATGTGTTAATGATTCAATAGTGGTTAAACTCTACTCAAATGTTTTAATGATTCAATAGTGTTTAAACTCTCCTCAAATGTTTTAATGATTCAATAGTGTTTAAACTCTCCTCAATATGTATTAATGATGCAATAGTGGTTAAACTCTCCTCAAATGTTTTAATGATTCAAAAATGTTTAAACTCTGCTCAAATGTTTTAATGATTCAATAGTGGTTAAAGTCTGCTAACATGTTTTAATGATTCAATGAAGAGATATAGACACAATCTAGTTATTTTCCTTCTTGAGCCGTGAAGGTTCAGTCTGTTACGACGAGGACCATCTTGTGACAATTGCATGTTTAATGTTTATATATACTGTCATCACAAACAATGTCGTCTTTTGCCACATATTTTTTCAAAAGTCGTCTTTTGCAAATGCGTAAAAACGCGTCTATATGCAAGTAAGTAAGTAAGTAAGTCAATCTTTTATTAAAGTGACATGTGTATAACATATAATAAAACATAATACAAAGTTTGTTGGCAAACACCCGGCCCCTTGGGCCTATATGTCATTTTATATAAAGGTAATGTCTATATACGTACGGTCATGCATTCTTATCAATGTTAGGTTCATTGAGCCTATATACATATATATATATATATATACACACATCTATAATTATATCGATGGTCCGAAGCTTCAGCTTGTACAAGATTCAGTTATTGCATCCCCGAACGAAGACATCAATATTTCAGAATCGCTAAGAACTTTAGAAGGTATGATGTACTTTTGAAAGCAACGTGCTTTAACATAATTTTAAGGATTCCACTGATGCATATTAATAGAACGATAATCCGTAACGGTACTGACAGAAGTATAAATACAATTACTGGTCATCAGTGCTACAAGCGCTCATTTATTTTATGTATTTACTAAAGGAAATCGGTATAATCGGTATAACCCAATTATATGAGTACAATAATATAATGTGAAATATAAAATAACCACATAATTGAATGAATCATGCGTATACAGGTAGTATTACCATTCAATGCCTATCCCGTTTGTTTTGAAATATGTTTTTATGTTGAAACCGCTAATCACGCCCCTTCCTTGTAAGGAGACGTAGCAAGAATGCAAAATAAAACCTGTGTAATAGTGTGATTTATATAACATGTATGTTTGAAAAGCCTTTACCAAAACGAAAAGTAAAGGTCACATTCACATACAGCCTTCAAATAAAACTGGCAAACGACATAATATCAACATGAACAAAGTTATCAAACAGCGAGCAAAGCAATCAATCATTCAATCCATCAATCAGCCAGTCAGTCACTCAACTGAACAACCAATACGTCGTGAATCATCCGAATGAATGAATGATTGAATGAACGAATGATTGAATATGAGGGAAATGGTCAATTTAATCATGCAGAATATACGGTACAGTTATAACCCAAGTAGCCGTCCTATGGGCTGTCAGTCGGATTGTGAGCTCGAACCCAAGCTCGGCCAACTATCAAAAGTCAATGCGACAAGATTCATTCATCTTCCAGCAATGGACTTATAACATTTACGGAAAAGTAGCCAGTCGCTTGGAAAAACAGTTGTGTGAATTACAGGTGTGAGCAAGCCAGGAAACACATGTGTATGTGAACTTGCCGCCGTGATATGACTGAACAATTGTGGAACCCAACTAATCAATCAATCAATCTACTATAGTCCTTGCATTAAACAAATACGTGTACCTTTCCCGTGTCATACGTTTAGCCACGTCGTTGTGTTCGCTTTAACTTACACTGATATAAAGCAAACGACTTTGAAAACAGTTGGTAGAAAATACGAGAAATGAACTATCTTGAGAAGTAAGAAACATTGTTGGAAATGGAGAAGTGCCCATTTTGAGAAATTCTTTCTTTTCACACAATATTTGTATAAGTCGTCTGTTGTTAACTCGTCAAAATACATTGCATGTTGGATTGGGACAACCCCTTTTTCCGGAATGAATGTCTTAATGTTCCTCTCAATCAACGCATTATAGATGTTAAATGCAACTAGATGATTTAATTGGCAAAGATACTTTAATTATGATCCAGGAAATAAGCGACGCTCTGTGAAAGCCAACACTGACGGTTTTGATTGATTGATTGGGGTTTAACGCCGTTCTACTTTATAATATCACGGCGGCCAGTTGACCAACTCATGTGTGTCCTGGCTTCATCACACCAGAACTCCACACAACAGCAATTGGCTGCTTTTCCACATAGACTGTTAGCCCATTGCGGGAAGACAAATGACGCTTGGAACGAAAGGCGACCGAGCTGGGGTTCGAACTGACAACCCATGGAGTGACAGCTACCGGGGCTCTGCAGACGCATTTGTGACTTGTGTATAACCAGATCAGTTTGACCAGACTTTACATTGTCAATTAGTCATGGATGGCAAATATCACGTAAATGACACTCTTTTCGCAAAATACGCTCACGCCTGTGTCTTTAAAACTTCACAAGATCGCAATATATTTAAAGAAAATGCTATAATATATCAGAGACATATGGGTGTATATGTCTCTGGATATACTTAGCAATTGACTGCAATATAAATTCCTTCTTTCTGTATTGCTTATATCTCACATATTATTATTTCATTTGTGTAATTAAAGAATAATGAAAATCAAAACCAAACGACATGTTTTTCCTTTCCCCGACGTGCATGTAACATTTGACACATGTTTGAATTCTCATGAATACAGGTGAAATACCTGCGTGATGGTTGCTTCTCATGGGGAACCGCTCATGGGCAAATATATACTGAACAAATAAAGTTTAGTCATGCTTTTTAAATTGATATATAATTCAAATTGTACGTGATATAAACAACAATCTTCCAATAATATAACTGTGTATCGAATAGGAATCGCCCCAGGCCAAACCTTAAGTGCTACGTGGTTATTGCAGGTAGGTAAAACGCAATTTGCGAAATTCACGTGCGCGGCGTGCTGAAGGGTGGAGTTAGTCTGCACAAGTTTACTTCAGTTGAAATCAACCTGCAACATAGCCGTAACAAAGAAAACCGCTCTAAGTTTTTTAAAAATAATTTCAACATGGGACGCCATTGCAATTGGGATGTAGACCGCTGGTGATGGTGCCCAACGTAGCAAGATATACCAGAAATGTTTTGCACCAACTTAACATCCCAACCCTTGACTGGCCGGCGCGTTCTCCGGACTTGTCACCGATAGAGCATCTCTGGGATCATCTTGGCAGACAATTAATGGAACGTCACGACGTCAATGACGTCATAGAACTGAATCGCGCACTCCACCAGGAATGGCGTAGAATACCGCTACACGTTATCAAGACCCTAATATATATCATGAGACGAAGATGCCAAGCCGTTATTCAAACGGAAACGGAGGACATACCAGATATTGACACTTGTGCGATTTTGAAATCTACCCCCTATGTTAAGAAGCAGCTTATTGTTAAATCGACTTTCATGTTTCAGTTTCTGATTGTTAACTCGTGTACAATAAAATGATTATGTATTCGAAAATGACTAATACGTTTATCATTATTGCCTTTCCTGTAAAAATATACTTACGGGGAGTTATACTGAATATAGTTTATATGAAAGCGGTTGGGTTTATTGCTATAATACTAAATATAAATAATCCTTTCCCACATATAGACACGTTCTGACGCCTCTGCAGCAGACGACTTTTGAAAACATTGTTGCAAATGGAGATATTGATCAGGATGAGCAATTTCACATTTTGTCATAATGTTTTCAAGTCTTCTCTGTTTTCCTTGTGGTCGTTCAGTTACCTGTAGTAAGAATATGACCCAAATCGGAATGTACCTTTCCAACATGCAGACGTATTATGATGAGTTTGTAGCAGACGACATTTTGAAACATTGTGACAAAAGAACATTATGATCATAATGAGCAAAGTCGTCTGCTGCATATTTGTCCTGTGTGCAGATTGGAAAAACACATGACCAGTGTAATCCAAGCGTAACTCATTTCAAAACCTCTGAAATTTTGAAATTTTGATTTTTATAGAGATTTATTGTAGGCCAGTGATCAATCTTCACAATCATCACAATGTATTGTTTTTACGATCCATTGAACTCGAGTACACATTAAATAACATGTTTATTATTATTTACATATTTAGATAAAATCTCTACTTCTTTCAACTCTGAATATCGGATTTCCTGTGACGGTCCGCATCTTTCGACTCTGACTAACGGGATTCCAGTGACGGTACGCTTAACATTATTAACCATTTCAACTCTGGATATCGGGATTTCTGTGACGTTACGCATTTCATTGTTAACCCTTTTAACTCTGAATATCGGGATTCCTGTGACGTTATGCCCCAGTCAGACACACACATTACGGATATGGCGGATAGTTGCGAATAAAATCCGCAGTCTTCCCGCAGAAAGTGTGGCCGTGGCCTATTTTCTTGATGAACTTACGGATACAGTTACCTATAGATACGGATAGATACGGATGGTTGAGGATAAACGAGGATGTCAGCGGAAGTCAGCGGTTAGATACTTTCTCAGTGAATTGACACGATGCGGATAGATACGGATAGATACGAATTACTTACCTTCCATTACTTCTGCTATTTATAGATGCGGTTAGATATCGTCATATATGGACTGTTGCGCATGTCTTGCGCAGAGAAGGGGTCACGTACACAACCGCCATTTGCATTTTGAACAAATTACATCAACAAATTATTGAAATAATATGTATTGAATTACTGCTGAAGTTGGATGATTCTGTCAATCCAAGGATACTCTAGGATACTTTTGTAGTCTACTAGTGTATACATTGACAAAGTGAACATGCCTGCAAAGAAGCATCAGAAGAAGAGGCAGCTTCCCAAGAAGGCACACACTCCACCTCCAATGTTGAAATGTTGAATACGAACCCTTAAAGTCATGGTGATGATTTAATAAAAGTTTAACATGTAAATAATTTGTCTTCTCTTTCTTTCTTTATTTCTCTCCTCAAATACTAAAAAAGGAGAAATACATAAAGGTCAAAGAAATATAAATTGAATCTTACACCTATATTTCTTTGACCTTTATTGGCCATTTATTCATCTTCATTTATAAAAGGGATCAATATTAAAACATTAAAGGTCCAAGAGATATTAATTATTTATTTTAGCAATTTATTTTCCTCTTATTTCACAAACATTAATTCTTTGTCCTTTATTGGACAATTTAATAAAAAAAAAGTCAAATATGTTTAAGAAATGGTGACCCCACTTTTGCAATTAATAAGTTCATGAAATGGTGACCTCACTGTTACAATTAACACGCATTGCACTGCGTCATCACTGCACCATACGTCACTGCCATGGAACCGACCCGGCCTCTCCGCTGTAGTAGTGCTTGAGATATAGTCTCTGTCTCTTCTCCGCCCTACTGGTGTTGTTGCCGTACAGCCACCTCTCTAAATCATCCAGAACAGCCATCTCTCCACGAGCCGGGGATGAGGTTGTGCTGCTCGTTCACACGGTCGTCAAGTGCACCATCATCTGTGAAGGCCGTCCTCAGCGTATTGGGGAGTGTCACACACGCAATCATCATGGTTTCCACGTTCTGCAGCTCTTGTCGGAGGGTTGTGAGCAGGCAGCCCCAGCGGTTGGCCAGAATGCCAAAGGCGTTCTACACACATCGTCTGGCACGAGATAGGCGATAGTTGAAGACCCGCTCGTTCTCTTCCAGAGGCGTAGCAGCAAAGGGTTTCATCATCCATTCGTTGAGGGCAAATGCATTGTCACCGATGATGAAATACGGCATCTGACGGTCGTCGGCAGGCAGAGGTTCAGGTTCTGGGATGCCGATGATGTTGGAGATAACCGCATCTCGCAGAGCCGACACGTTCCACAGCTGGGCATCAGATGTTATCCCTGGGGCACCGACTTGGGCCCACTTGAACCTGTAGTTCGGATCAAAGAGGGCTAGGAGCACAACGGCGTTGTGTCCCTTGTAGTTGTAGAACTGGGACCCTCCGTGGGCAGGACACCGCATGCGTATGTGCTTGTCATCCAAGACACCTAACACCTGGTGAAAGTCCCACCAGCTGCTGTAGCATGCAGTAACCTCCTTCCACCCTCAGCTGTCGTCGGGATGGTGACAAACTCTGTGCCGTATTCGTCCCAAAAGGCCTGACAGACGTCGCGGACTATAAGTGAGATTGTGTTGTGCGGCACATAGAACAGGTACATCATCGACTTGTAGCAGTCCCCCATGGCCGGATGCCTGACTGTGATGGCAACCTTCAGTCCAACCTCCTGCGAGTCTCTGTACCATGTGTGTTTTTCTTATGAAGTCTCGGCGTGAGTCGTTCCACCACGTCTCGGAACATCTCGGTGTGAGCCTGGTGAAGTTACGGAATGCCTCGTTTCTCAAGAGCCTCATGAGGTTGCCATACGCTTCCTGTTCCGGTCTGAGAGTTATCCAACGGCGGACCCACCACCTACTCTCCCGGCGGCGTGTCATCCAGATGCGTAAGATATGTGCATAAATGAGTGTGATGTTCAGCAAGAGCAGTCTGCATGTGTTGTCCATGGCTGTGGAACTAGGAAGACCATCAAGTATATATAGATCGAGAAAACTTCCCAGAATTCTATGTTAACGTGTCTTTTTGTATTGCCAAAGTGGTAAAGATCGTCGCATGAGAAGTTAATGAAACGCAGGAGTCCGTAACAATCCGTATTTATCCGTATTAATTCGCAATTATTCGCATCCATCCCCACAAAAAGGTATCTGTCAGTATTGGAACGCAAACTATCCGAATAGAAACGTTTCTGTAGGTAACAGTCCATAACAATACGCTGAACGAAACCTGTAATTAACCGTAACGATCCGCATGAAACCGTATTAATCCCCAACTTGGGTCGGACCGCGGAATGATAGGTTTAAATACGGGTTAGATACGGATTAGATACGGATAAATTCCTTCAGTTACGGATCATTACGGGTTTCTCGTCCGCACCTGAATTTTGAAACTGTTCAAAATTTGGACGCGGATCGTTTTGACCCTGCGGATACGATACAGACAATGGTTAGACAATGGACCATTACGGATTCGACGGATAGATACGGACGGGCCATCCGTAGCATCCACAGGAGTCCGTATGTGTGTGTCTGACTGGGGCATTACGCATTTCAATGTTAACCCTTTCAACTCTGGTAATCGGGATTTCTGTGACGTTACGCATTTAAATGAAAACCCTTTTAACTCTGGGTATCGGGATATCTGTGACGTTACGCATTTCATTGTTAACCCTTTTAACTCTGAATATCGGGATTCTGTGACGTTACGCATTTCAATGTTAACCCTTTTAACTCTGGGTATCGGGATTTCTGTGACGTTACGCATTTCATTGTTAACCCTTTAAACTCTGAATATCGGAATTTCAGTGACGGTACGCATTTCATTGTTAATCTTTTTAACTCGGAATATCGGGATTTCAGTGACGGTACGCATTTCATTGTTAACCCTTTTAACTCTGAATATCGGGATTTCAGTGACGGTACGCATTTCATTGTTAACCCTTTTAACTCTGAATATCGGGATTTCAGTGACGTTACGCATTTCATTGTTAACCCTTTCAACTCTGAATATCGGGATTTCAGTGACGGTACGCATTTCATTGTTAACCCTTTCAACTCTGAATATCGGGATTTCAGTGACGGTACGCATTTCATTGTTAACCCTTTTAACTCTGGATATCGGGTTTGCAGTGACGGTACGCATTTCATTGTTAACCCTTTCGACTCTGGATATCGGGTTTCCTGTGACGTTACGCATTTCATTGTTAACCCTTTTAGCGCCGAATTGTGTCAATTAGACTCCTCCATGTTCAAAATCGTGCGAACTTTTATTCTTATTGTAGGAGATTTGGAACATTTTGATACTTTTTAAAAAAAAGCCAATCGATGCTGATTTCAGTAGAGACATCTCATTTCGAGCTGAACCATCCGAGTCTATAATGTTTGCAAAAACCTCAATATTGCCATTGGCGCTGCCTGAAAGAGTTATCCCATGTGAATGCATTTAACAAACTATGGGACTAAAAAGGTTCAGGCCATTTTAAAGATAAGATCTATTGTACCAATTTCACATTAACCCTTTCCATCATATAGACGCTTTCCGACGCATCTGCAGCAGACGGCTCTTCAAAACATTGTGACAAAAGAAGAAATTGCTCAAAACGAGCAATTTCTCATTTCGCCACTATATTTTCAACTTTTTTCCGTAATTAATTCTTCATTTATAAAGATTTTCCATGTTTTTGCAAAGATGTTCTGAAAGTCATCTGCTGCAGATTTGCTGTATGTGGGAAACCCGTATTGTGATCCCTTAACCCTTTTCCTCATACATTTTTTTTGTTGCAGCAGACGACTTTTATAACATATTTGCAAACGTGCTTAAAATCTTTATAGATTAAAGTATATTCATTGAGTTTGCCATATTTGAGCAATCTCAGCTATTGTCACATTGTCATCACTAGTCGTCTGCAGCAAAGGCGTCAGTAAGCGTCGGTATGTAGAAAAGGGTTAATGAACGTTGGCCGGTACTTCATAAACACCGAGCGTTTGAATAAACATACAAGTTACGCTGCGTTCAAACATCGTCTTCTTCTTTACCTTTTCCCATTGACAGACGTTGTTAGACGTAACATTCGGACATTCACGAGGGTAACGTGTCTACTTCGAAAATGTACACGAGTTGGTTTAGATAGAGAGGCTGGGTTTTACGGACTTTCACGAAGGTATCGTGTCTACTTCGGTAATGTTCGCTAGTTGGTTTAGATAGAGAGGCTGGGTTATACGGACTTTCACGAAGGTACCGTGTCTATTTCGGGAATGTTCGCGGGTAGGTTTAGAAAGAGAGGCCGAGTTATACGGACAATCTTGAAGGTACCGTGTCTACTTCGAGAATATACACGAGTTGGTTTGATAGAGAGACCGGGTTATACGGACTTTCACGAAGGTACTGTGTCAACTTCGTGAATGTACACGAGTTGGTTTAGATAGAGAGGCTGGGTTATACGGACTTTCACGAAGATACCGTGTCTATTTCGTGAATGTTCGCGAGTTAGTTTAGATAGAGAGGCTTGGTTATACGGACTTTCACGAAGGCACCGTGTCTACTTTGTGAATGTTCGCGAGTTGGTTTAGATAGAGAGGCCGGGTTATACGGACAATCACGAAGGTACCGTGTCTACTTCGTGAATGTTCGCGAGTTGGTTTAGATAGAGAGGCTGGGTTATACGGACATTCACGAGGGTACCGTGTCTACTTCGAGAATGTACACGAGTTGGTTTGATAGAGAGGCCGGGTTATACGGACTTTCACGAAGATACCGTGTCTATTTCGTGAATGTTCGCGGGTTGGTTTAGATAGAGAGGCCGGGTTATACGGACAATCACGAAGGTACCGTGTCTACTTCGTGAATGTTCGCGAGTTGGTTTAGATAGAGATACCGGGTTATTCACGAGGGTACCGTGTCTACTTCGATAATGTACACGAGTTGGTTTAGATAGAGAGGCCGGGTTATACGGACATTCACGAGGGTACCGTGTCTACTTCGAGAATGTACACGAGTTAGTTTAGATAGAGATGCCGGGTTATACGGACATTCACGAAGGTACCGTGTCTACTTCGTGAATGTTCGCGAGTTGGTTTAGATAGAGATACCGGGTTATTCACGAGGGTACCGTGTCTACTTCGATAATGTACACGAGTTGGTTTAGATAGAGAGGCCGGGTTATACGAACATTCACGAGGGTACCGTGTCTACTTTGAGAATGTACACGAGTTAGTTTAGATAGAGATGCCGGGTTATACGGACATTCACGAGGGTACCGTGTCTACTTCGAGAATGTACACGAGTTGGTTTAGATAGAGCAGCTGGGTTATACGGACTTTCACGAAGGTACCGTGTCTATTTCGTGAATGTTCGCGAGTTGGTTTAGATAGAGAGGCTTGGTTATACGGACTTTCACGAAGGTACCGTGTCTATTTCTTGAATGTTCGCGAGTTGGTTTAGATAGAGAGGCTTGGTTATACGGACTTTCACGAAGGTACCGTGTCTATTTCGTGAATGTTCGCGAGTTGGTTTAGATAGAGAGGCTGGGTTATACGGACATTCGCGAAGGTACCGTGTCTATTTCGTGAATGTTCGCGAGTTGGTTTAGATAGAGAGGCCGGGTTATACGGACATTCACGAGGGTACCGTGTCTACTTCGAGAATGTTCGCGAGTTGGTTTAGATAGAGAGGCCGGGTTATACGGACATTCACGAAGGTACCGTGTCTACTTCGTGAATGTTCGCGAGTTGGTTTAGATAGAGAGGCTGGGTTATACGGACATTCACGAGGGTACCGTGTCTACTTCGAGAATCTACACGAGTTGGTTTAGATAGAGAGACCGGGTTATACGTACATTCACGGAGGTACCGTGTCTACTTCATGAATGTTCCCGGGTTAGTTTAGATAGAGAGACCGGGCTATACGTACATTCACGAAGGTACCGTGTCTACTTCGTGAATGTTCACGGGTTGGTCAAGATAGAGAGCCCGGGTTATACGTACATTCACGAGGGTACCGTGTCTATTTCGTGAATGTTCCCGGGTTAGTTTAGATAGAGATGCCGGATTATAAGGACATTCACGAACATACCGTGTCTACTTCCTGAATGTTCTATGGTTAGTTTAGATAGAGAGGCCGGGTTATACGTACATTCACGAAGGTACCGTGTCTACTTCGTGAATGTTTGCAGGTTGGTTTCGATAGAGAGGACATGTGTATTATACGTACATTCATGCAGGTACCGTGTCTACTTATTTACGAGTGCAGTAGACTAAAGTTGAGCCGTTCCGCGAGAAAACCAACATTGTGCACAGATACTTTTAGCCTCCTGTGGATTTGCTGTTTCAGGACTCGTTACTCTATACCTTTATCCCCCTGAGACGGAATGTGTCAGCCCGGATTAGCCTGCGCGGATTGTACAGGCTGATCTGGGTCGATACATTACGCGGAGTCCATTATGTTGTTTTTCTCGTGGAACGGCTCAAATTATGTATTTTAAATACGCGGTTAGTGTTTACATTAGAATGTGCGCATAGTCACGTAACGGCGCGTTTGTTTGTTTTTAAATAAAAGATTAAGATCAAATTGCATACTCGTTATTGGCCAATTCTCCAGGTACATTTACCAATATCGAATCTGGAAAGGACCATATAAGAGAATCCGGAGTAGCGAGCAAGTCTTCTCGCAGGTAGTTTATCTATCTTTGTCATGAATCCATGCACACGTTTTTGACTTAAAGGTAAAAACCACTGGCCGAGGTATAGACACCGAGCGGTTTTGACGGTTATTGTGAAATGTTTTATTAACAAATACATTGAAGGCCTTTTTGATGTTATTTACTTTGTTTGGACGATTTTACGGACAATATATGTTGTGTTTTGGGAACATGATTCTACTTTGAGAACGATTTCACTATTAAGTGACTGGATTTTAACTATTTGTTTTGAAGACATCACCCATTTCTGTTGTGAGATCGATCAAATTCAATTTTCGTCAACCGGTGAGTTTAAAGATCTATCTATAGTTTATAATAATGCTGTAATTTATATCGACCTGTACATTGACTATTAGTTTGGCCTACCTGTCTGTCTGTCTGTCTGTCTGTCTGTCTCTCCTTATATTGGCATGTCTGCCTGTCCTTATATTGACCTGTCTGTCTGTCCTTATAATGATCTGTCTGTCTGTCCTTATATTCACCTGTCTGTCATTATATTGGCCTGTCTATCCGTATAGTGTCTATCCTTATAGTGGCCTGTATGTCTGTCTTTATAATGGTCTGTCTGTCTGTCCTTATATTCACCTGTCTGTCCATGTATTGGCTTGTCTGTCCTTATAATGGTCTGCCTGTCTGTCCTTTTATTGGCCTGTCTGTCCTTATATTCACCTGTCTGTCTTTATATTGGCCTGTCTGTCCTTATAATGGTATGTCTGTCTGTCCTTACATGCACATATCTGTCCTTATATAGGCCTGTC
>JASEVX010000831.1:0-41510 GCA_031761405.1 Serripes groenlandicus
GAGAATTTATGACATTGATATATTAATCCACCTTCGCTTAGCGTAAATACTTGTATAATACGACTGTAAACATAATGGCCATAAAAACACAACAACTCTGTAAACAGTCTTATCTCTAGAAGACATTCTATAGCGGTTTTAAGGTCAACTCATAAATTCAAGTTCTTGATGAATTTCCGTGGTATTATATTATGATGTTTTGTATTTCCCAGTAGTTACGGCTAAGTCGCGCCTCACGTTTTGGGGTCATATGCGAGCAGTCGTGACCACGAACAGTCTCACAAGAGTCTTCATTGTTCGCCTGTGGAAAGCGGCGTAAAACACCAAGCAAATAATCAATCAATCAATCGATCCGTCTGAGAGTTTCAAGCCAAATATAGATTCGAAAACACGACATTCGACTCTAATGTATTGAGCAGTCGGATTCATTAACGCATCTGCAGCTGACGACATTTGAAAACAGTTTGACATTTGACATTTTTTTCACATTTCTTTACAACTTTATTCTTAAATAATGCCTTCATTTCTCTTATTTTTCACCATTTTTTAAAGACGGTTTCTGCCGATTTGTTTTATAATTTGGGAAAGGGGAAAATGGCAGGAACCTTCATCTGTTGTATCTAATAAACCTTACGTAGACATGGAAATTCTCGTAAAAAAGGTCGCATCTCATTAAAGATGGAATAATAAGCCTGTTTTATGTGACATATGCATTATAATATATTAATACGAATGCCAGAATTGAACTCGTTCATTTACAACTCGCATGTGGTGGGTGTCGAGATTCAACGATGGAAATAGAGTAGTGTTAACCCTTTCCCTCATACGACAATTCTGCAGCAGACGACTTTGAACGTATTTTGTCAAAACATAGAAAATCTCCATAATTGAATGAATAACCTATGACAAAAAGTGGAAAACAATGTGGCAAAAGGAGAAATTGCACGTTGTGTGCAATTTCTTCTTTTGTCACTATGTTTTCAAAAAGCCGTCTTCTGCAGAGGCGTCAGAAAGCGTCTATATGAGGGAAAGGGTTAATCAATTAACTAGGAGTTGAATAAACCTTAAACCACATTCCCACCTGCAGATGCACTATAAAGCGACTGCAGCAGCTGACTTTTGTTAATATTGTGGCAAAAAGAGAAACGGCTCAAAACGAGGTATTCATCGTTTTGTTGGAATGTTTTCAACTCTAGCCAATAATTTTATTCTAAAGAGATTTTTCACATTTTAGATGTTTTTAACTTCGTCTGCAATATATTTGGTGTATGCGGTAAAGGGTTTACATGAGTGAAACCACTTTAGCTGACGTCATAAGCGACATAATGCTAAGTATTTGTTTGAAATAAATAATTTCTATCGTATTTTATAGTATTACTTCAGGCAGATGGCATAAGATAAAATTGTGATTGTAATTGTTTCTCGATCGGAAAGGTTGCGTTCGATTCTCGTGAGTTTGCAGAGAGGCAAAGATTCCTGCGACACGTGTGCACTATGATCATAATCACTATATATATATGATATATATATATATATATACACAGTATACAGTTTATTAACGATAACAAAAACATGCGATAACTCGAACACCCAACAATTCGAACATGTGATAAGTCGAACATGCGATAACTCGAACACCCAACTATTCGAACATGTGATAAGTCGAACATGCGATAAATCGAACACCCAACAATTCGAACATGTGATAAGTCGAACATGCGATAACTCGAACACCCAACAATTCGAACATGTGATAAGTCGAACATGTGATAACGATAATATGCGGTAATTTGCGATATGACTCATACATGTGATTACTCGAACATTCGAACATGTTATAACTCTATGCGATAACTCGAACGTGTGATAACTCGAACATGTGATAACTCGAACATGTGATTATTCGAACATGTGATTACTTGAAAACGTGATGAATCAACTATGTGATAAAAACGCCGACGTATTTATCGGTCGGCAAATATTGATGTGGTGGATCACGAAAAAAATCATTTGCGGAAATTATAGCCCGAATCGAGCGAGGGGGTAAAACACCGTTGCACACCTTGTCATTATTATTACACTATATGGACGTATAGAGGGACTACTTATAGTAACACGTGCGGGATTCCCTAAATTACCATTGCGATTATTTTTATCAAAGCGTATTGTGTGATTGTTCGCATTTATTGCTGTAATAGAAATTCGGACGCCTGTGACCATACGATTACTTGAGCATGTGATAACTAGACCATACGATTACTCGAACATGCGATAACTAGACCATACGATTACTTGAACATGTGATAACTTTAACATGCGATAACTTGAATACATCGATTAACTCGAACCATTTCCGGGAACTACAGATTTTGGAAAAACTATCAGAACTACTGCTCTACTGCTTACTTGATAGGTTTCTATCACTAGCTTAATCTCATAATAAACACTTTAGTATGAATTTATTACAAAGCTGTGATAAATATATTTAAAATATAATCCGGCGATAACTCGAACACGTTGATAACTCGAACCTGTTGATAACTCGAACACGTTGATAACTCGAACACGTTGATAACTCGAACACGTTGATAACTCGAACACGTTGATAACTCGAACACGTTGATAACTCGAACACGTTGATAACTCGACACGTTGATAACTCGAACACGTTGATAACTCGAACACGTTGATAACTCGAGCACGTTGATAACTCGAACACGTTGATAACTCGAACACGTTGATAACTCGAACACGTTGATAACTCGAACACGTTGATAACTCGAACACGTTGATAACTCGAACACGTTGATAACTCGAACACGTTGATAACTCGAACACGTTGTTGATAACTCGAACACGTTGGTAACTCGAACACGTTGATAACTCGAACACGTTGATAACTCGAACACGTTGATAACTCGAACACGTTGATAACTCGAACACGTTGATAACTCGAACACGTTGATAACTCGAACATGTCGATAACTCGAGCACGTTGATAACTCGAACACGTTGATAACTCGAAGAAATTTATCTGTCCCTTTCGGCTTCGAATCATCGCGTTTCCACTATCAAAAGGTCAGAATTTATGTGTTGATTGATTGGATGGTGTTTTAACGGCATTTTCAACAATTTCTCAGTAATATCGCGGCGTTTCCTGGGTAATTTGGTCCGTGTATCCTAACACAAGCCAGTCAGTCGTAATGCTAACCCCGCAATCCTTAGCGCTAAGAAGGGCAGCCATTACTACTCCTTTTTAAATTATTTGATATAACCCGATCGGGAATCGAACACGCGACCTCCCGCACCGGTGGACGCTCTACCACTGCGCTACCGAGGTGGTCGGAATCCATTACACATGACGCATTAATCTTTTCACATATACATATAGGTATTGCTAGTTTATTTTGATGTAACTGTACTTCAACTTATTTATCAGAACTGATGCAGCTTTCAACAATATATCTATGTCATTACGATGTTCACTGGGCAAATTACCAGTAATACCAGTAATACCAGTAATACCGGTAATGATTCGTCCTGACCACCGATGTATCAGACAATGATATCCCCGCAATTCCGAGCAATACGGGGGGAAGCCATTGCTACTATATATAAAACCCTTTCCCATTTACAACAAATTTGCAGCAGACGACTTTGAAAACATAGTGACAAAAACCTGAAAAAATATCCATAAAAGATAGCTTAATTGTTAAATAAAGTTAAAAAACATTGTGGCCAAAGGTGAAATTTCTCTTCATGAGCAATTTCAACTTTGGAGTCACAATGTTTACAAAAGTCGTCTGCTGCTATTGCGACAAAATGCGTCTGCATGTGGGAAAGGGTTAAAATCTTTGGTGTGATCCGAATGGGCATCAAGCCCGTGCGGACGCTCAATCCACAACAACTCGAAGAAATAAGGAAGGTGATGTTATAAAAAATAAATAAAGAGATAAACAAATGATGGATTTAAGCTTTTACCAAAAACTGTCTCATGAAATTTGACTTATTATCTCAATCGGATTAGCTCGTCTAATCTCGTAAACATAAATTAGACCTAGGACATCGCGCTTGAATACACCCAGAGCATAGGTACTTTATCAGTTTCCGTTTATATAATTGCGGTAGAAATAGCTTCTTGTTCTCCTTTGGAAACACTTTAAGCCTGTTTGAGTCAATGGGAAAAGGTAGAAGCTGGTTACTTTGTACTGTGTAGGTTGAGATCAGATTGTACACTGTCTCATACTTGTCAGAAGCTACTGCTCTGTATCTACACTTTAAACAAAATCCAACTCGTACGTTTTTCCAACAGAGTGACTTATATCTGAAACGGCTCGCGTGTACTCAATTCATTCGGGAAAGACTGGACTAAACAAAACGTGATTATAACTACGGGGGGTTTATCACGGGGGTTCTATTTCCATCAATATCTCAGTGGGGTCTGATCGCCACTCCCAAGTACACGTTTTGTTTTATTGGAGGATTTTAGGCCTTTTTTCAACAGTAATACACGGTGCGAGTTATATCGCGGTAGTTGTATACGTATCCAAGACCTATGTGTGACTAACCATTCATAGTATAAGAAATGTGCCCTGCTAATTGGTTGATTGATCGATTGTTTTGTATTTTACGCCGCTTTCAACAATTGTTCAGTTATATCACGGAATTTCCTGGGAAAGACACCAGTACCACTGGTCCATTTATCCCGACACCAGCTAGTCAGTCGTAATGCTAACCACCAAACCCTGAGGGCCAATGGGGGCAGCCATTACTACCATTTTTAAAGTATTTGATACGACCCGGTCGGGGATCTAACCCGCGATCTCCCGCACCCGAGACGGACGCTCTACCATAAACACCACCGAGGCGGTCCGCCGTGCCAAAGGGCACTCTACATTGACAGGGAAACTAAGAAATGTATCAACGTGGACACTTTTGTTACAGAGATAAAATTGTTGTGGGAGGAAAAGGAGACATATAAAGAAAACTTTTTGTTTTCAAATACGTTCAATAGTCCGCATGTCCCGTAAGAAAAAAACAAAAACACAAATAACATAATTTATTCCATACCTAATTTATACGTCCAATCGTAGACGCTCATTCGAATCATGTGACCGTACAATATATTTCCGTATCGGGACGCACGCGCGTACAAAATAACCCGTATTCTTTTCGTATTGTACGATTCACAGGTCCCATGTTAAACCTATGATAAAGACCGAAGCGCGTGAAAAGGTTCCGAATGAAAGTCTGAATCGACAGGCGCTCTAGATAAAGCGTTACGATAAAGCTCCTGTTGTCACCGGATCATTATTGTCGTTTGCAAACAAGGAGTAACACTGAAACTAAAATGTTATCCGATTCTGAAATAGATGACTTTGTAATTGAATAGAAACCAAAAAACACTTTTTGTGTCAGAAATTATTTGAAGGTATAAAATAAAAAGGTCATTTAACATTATTCTGCACAATACAAAATATATTTTGGGGAAAAAGTCGAGGTATAGAATAAAAAGATCATTTAACAGTGTTCTGTACAATACGGAATATATTTGGACTCGTACACAGCTTGGAAAATCATATTGGACTCGCCTAGCGGCTCGTCCAATATGATTTTCCAAGCTGTGTACTCGTCCAAATATATATCCGTATTGTACAGAACACTGTTAAATAACCTATAAATATCTAATATAAAGTACATTTTGACAGTAAACAAGTAACACAATTGTCACATTCAAAATACACATGTACGCCGGATAAAAATTATATCAGTACATAAACTGTAAAGGCAACACAACATTTGTATAAACAGAATATTTCACAGATGCATTTGATATAACCATTACGAATTATATCTTAATTGTAAAGATTTCATTACATATGTATCTATTAATTCTGAGTTTAGAAACATTAGTTTATTCAAAAAGTTGTTTAAGTTTATATATGCTAGGATTGGACCAATATTACTTAGAAATATATCTTTTACGAAGGTCAGAATATAAATGACATTCTATCACAAAATGGTATTCGTCTTCAATCTTATTACATGTAATATATTTCCTATTCTTACATGTAATACAGTTTTGGCGATGCCACCTACCAGTTTCAATGGAAAGATAATGAGATGAGAGTAGTAACCTTGACATTATAGTTGAATTACTACTGACATTACATTATAAATACAACTTAAAGCTGAAGGGGACAATGGATTTAAAGAAAGTACTGCGTGGGGACTTATCAAGTCTTGCATTCTAGTTTTGTATATTTGTATCACGCAAACTTTGTTTTAAATGACTCATAACAGCAATTACGTTACCAACACCCTGAGCTAACCAAACTGCATAACAATCTCATGATGACACTATTGCTTTTAGCAAGGGGCTCGTTAGAGCCAATTGCTATAGTAGCTAATTTTCGAAACGACGCATCATTTTGAGACTGGAATCTAGACAGGCGTTTTACGATATCGGCATTGAATTACTTCACATCTGTCTTTCTACATCAGCTCTCCGTTTCTGAACACCATCTCGACTTCATATAGATGTATTGGTGGTTGCAGATCGTACATAATGTCAATGAAAGTGGATGATTTGTGGAATATTTTGTTAAAAATGAAATGACTGTTGCCAGCTAATTACCATGTTGGTCATCTTGAACCGCCAATAGTTCCTGTCTAAAAATCAAAATGCGGTAACTTGTTGACATATGAAGCCGAAAATTGATTTGATTCGACATCATTAACCCAAAAGAAATAACTCGAAAGAAATTTTATGTTAAAATATATGAATTACATGATTAATAATTAAAACGTATTTCTACGCTTTCAACATACTTGATCGCGCGTAAAGTTCATTGGTAATTCCTAAATATTGTAAATCGAATGGAGTAAAGGCAACTTTTCGATTCCGACTCAAAACAAATTCAGATAAATGAGTCCCAATGATAACATATATACTCAAACATTCAACTTATTTAAATGATAATAAAATAAATAGTTGACAAAATATAACATATATACGATAAATGTGCAAGTGAGCCTAGGCGTCGTAATTTCCAAAAATCCTTTCGAATAAAATGTATTTTCAGCGGTAACGATAATCAGGAATACTAGATTTCATTTTAGATTCCTAGGTAAATACATCAAATTCTCAACCAAAATTAACCTGAACAACCCCAGCAGACGGAATAAGATAGTCAAGTCCCAGTTATAAAACAAATGATTTTTGTTTTTTATCAAGATAAAACGTTTCAATACTAAATATTTCGCTAACTCGTGTATTGGTTTATAATTATGTTATAAATTAGAACCATCGAAGTGGCCGCGTAACGTAGCGGATAGATCTATGAGCCGTCCCGCGAGAAAACCAACAGTATGGTCTCTGCGTAATGTATCGACCCAGATCAGCCTGCGCAGTCCGCGCAGGCTAATCCGGGCCGACACATTCCGTCTGACGGGGATAGATGTATAGAGTAATGATTCCTGAAACAGAAAATCTACAGGAGGCGAAAGCTGTCTGTCCGGGTTAGCCTGTGCGGCATGCTTAAGCTGATCCGGGTCGATATATTACGCACAATGTTGGTTTTCTCGCGGGTCGGCTCATATATACTTGATATGCAGCTCATAACGAACAATCATCCCAATTAACCGCACCGTTTTCATCTATAAATATTCGATAAATGTGCGATGCTCTGTAAAAATCAACATTAACGCAAGCAATACATGTACGGAAAAAGATTAACATGTGTATCTATGCTAAGGATCCAACTGGTTAGCCTACTGTATTACAGCAGTATCTTGAAACCTTTCATAATCCATTGGCAAACAGTGCAGCGACAGTTCAAACTCTGCGATTTTCGGATCTACCGGTATTTTTGCTAATAAATAAGACTGATATTGAAATTAAGATTTGGAAATTTTACCTACAATAAACATTGATTTTTTTCTCATTTAGTGCCAATACAATGAAGCATGCATCAGAGACACACAATTGAAACATACATTGGAAATGTCCCCCTAATAAGAGACCACCTGTCTTACTTTAGAGACCACTTTTAGCATTTCCTTTTGGGTGTTTCGATTGGCATAACTTGCAAGGCTTAAAGTGGTCGCAAGGACGATGCCAATTCGCGTTTACCAAGAACAATGTAAACATTTTTTGTAATCCTTTCCCACATACAACAAATCTACAGAAGAAGACTTTAAAAAGATAAAGGCAAAAATGTGAAAAATCTCTTTGAAAAAAAATCAAAGTTAAATTGTTGAAAAGAGTTTTAAACATTGTGGCAGAAGAAGAAATTGCCGATTATGAAAAATTTCACCTTTTGCCACTTTGCTTTCAAAACTGATGATCTGCTGCAAAGGCGTGAAAATGCGTGTGCACGTCGTGGTACAGGTTTAAAGCATACGGTATAATTTTGAGAAAATAAAATAAAACGTGTAATTCAAATGTAACAGAGATGGTTAAGGCCCGGGAATCTGTGCGATTTGTCAGAAAACGTTTGTAATTATCTGTCATACAGACACAAATTACAGTCGCAATACTCCCCGGATGACACCGGAAATTAGCCCATTTAATCATCGACTACCTAAAACATCCGGGTAATGAATGGGATGCGGATTACGAGAATTTGAAGAGAAAACATAATCTAGAAGTATGTCTAAATTTGGATGTACTAATGATGATCATCATTACTCGATTGGGATTTTAACCTTTCACATCACAAACAACAAATATGCAGCCGACGACTTTGAAAAGATAAACCGACACACGACATCGAGACTTATTTATAGTATTGAAAATTTGAGAAATTGCTCGTTTTTCCACAATGTTTTAAACAGTCGCCTGTTGCAGATGCTTCAAAATTCGTCTACTTAATGGAAAAGATTACGCCGTGTCAGACGAACAAGCTCACACGGCATCTACGTCACGTATTGTTTGCTTAGTATTATGGGGGATTCTAACACTATTGACAATTTCTCTTCTCTACGCAAAGAGGGATTTGAGCGTGATATATCATACAGTTTATCACTCTAAACTTCAGGAACTATTTTTGGCTGTTGAAATTCCCTCCTGCGTATTTTTCGAATTATAACGGTGACGTTATTTTTTTTTAAAAATGACGTCATGCATGTGCATGACCAACCTTTTAGACGCGCGTGCCATGTAACAGCATACTGTTAACCGGTCAAACACGTTGTGATAGCATAGGAGAGCAAAAAAATGCCCATAATGAGTGTATGAAAATTTGAAAACAGTATAATAAAATGAAATTTCAAGACTGTTTAATAAAACGGATTTCAAAATGTTTTGTTAGTTGAACAAATCCGTGAATATTTCCAAAACAAATACAATGAGGAGTAAAGATACAATAGCCTACACGTGATTTTATAAAAAAAAAAGCAACGTGATGTCTGAACAGGACAGAGTTCCCACCTAAGTTGTATCCCTGTTACAAAAAAAAAGGTGCCAGAATGGAAATATATCTCATTTTTAGTGATATACCGGCTCTTATATCACGAATTGTCGTTCGGGTGTGTAGTAATTTTAAAATTACTCAGTCGATCTTCGGATTCCAAAGCGTGATATAAGAGCCGATATATCACTGAAAATGAGATATATTTCCTAATTAGATAACTCTGTGTCAAAATATATTTTCCAGTATACCATCTTTTTAACACTTTCCAACATACAACAAATCTGTAGCAGACGGTTTTGAAAACATTTAGTAAAACATATTGAAACCCTGTGTAAATGAAAGTTTACTCAAAAAGTAAAGTTGAAAATATAGTGGGAAAAGGAAAAAATTGCTCATGATGAACAGTTTATCCTTTTGCCACAATATTTTAAAACGCCGTCTGCTGCAGAAGCATCTGCATGTTGGAAAGTGGTTATAGACGTTTTTGAAGGGACTGGATCACGATTTTTCGTCTATAAACGTTTCTAATGACAACGTTGAAATTAACGCAGCCGCTTCTAACATTGTTTACGGTTATATCATGACAGCCGGTTAACCTACGAATGTTGACCATGGTTCCATCGTAGCAGTTCTCCACACATTCTTAATTTGTGTTCATTATACCGCGAATCTGCAGCATATACCTTTGAAAACAATCATGGCAAACGCATAACATATTTATATAAATCATTTAATTATTGAATTTATTTGAAAAAATTATAGTGAATGGAGGAATGGCTCATTATGACCATTTGAATATATCCTTTTTGGATTCCTAATATTTTGTTTGTGTGGCGATTGGTTTGACAATCGCCACAAAGCTAACAGAAACAACCACAACAAAACAATTTTGAATATATCCTTTTTGGATTCCTAATATTTGTTTTTGTGGCGATTGATTTGACAATCGCAACAATGCTAACAGAAACAACAACAACGAAACAATTTTGAACAGCCCGTTGATTTTTTATTCCTTACTGCAAACCAATTAACCTACATCCATTAAACCGCCAAATATATAGTTCCATCAGTGATGCAGAGACACGATTAATAATAATCATGTCAGTGCTAATTTGGTACCGGATTGATACTAAGATTTGAGATTTATTGAGATAATATCTACATAGAGTTAAATTATGTACATATTATCTTTTTTCATTATAACATTATAAACGCTTTATTTTGTAGTTGTTGCAATATACGAAAGCGTCTAGATGATAAGACTGGTTTACAAAGGTTTAAATGACACGATGTCAGTGTGTACACAACGTCAAGTTATACACGTTCAAGTGCATCCCTCTCTGTACGTTCTAGAGTCAATCAGCAATCAATGCTGAAAGTGTAGCCTAATTTAGTTGGAGATCGAGCATTATCATATATGCCTATATTTGTATCAACTGAACAGTTTGGGAAATAGAGAAAAGTGCTTTATGAGCATCTTTTGTGTTTGTTTTTGCTCTCAAATTTTTCAAAGCAGTTTAACTTTTCTAGGTAAAAAGCCCTCAATGTGAAGGAACTAAATTGAACAGACCTGTTCAATTTCGGACATCATTGAAACAAACACCAAACTAATGGATACTGTTTTCTCTCCTTTCTATGATAATATAGTCATTTCTAAAGTGTACAAAATATTTTATCTTACTATGGCTTAGTAACCTGGTGGATGAACATATCATGACCGTAACTTAAAAATCACCAAGACAACATTCTGGCAAATTAACATTATTCTACTGTCAAAAGATGCAGCTTTTCTCAAATTTACCCGCACCAGAGTGCACTCGTATTGAAAATCGCAAGGCCTAATCCGAGATACTGCTTGCTACTTTGCAGGATTTTCTATACGATCGCCACTACAGTGCCATTAGCGCTTTGATTAATAATTTATGTTATTTTTTTCTAAACTTCGTTCTGTTAGTATATATTCGTTGTGTTTAAATTAACGCTGTTTCTACTGGTAGAACCCGAAAACTCTCCTTCAGTAACAATGTTCTTAAAAGTTGTCTGCTGCAGATGCGTCAAATATCGTCTACAAGACATCACGAACTCGTTTGAAACGCGTCAGTCCGAAAGCTCATTTTCATCTGTTTCCTTCCTTGTTTAACAAATTATAGCATGAAAATTTGTCAGTCCTAAGGAATTTTTGTCAATCAGAACTGAAGGACTGACGACTTTTGGGTCGACTATGAAAGTGAAAAACTGGTAAAAGGCCAACTCACCGCCTGTTTAGCACACTGTAGGTAGACGGATGCCATTGGTAATGAAACATGGACGTGATTGGTTGATTGATGGATTGATTGATTGACTGGTTGACTGACTGGATGATTAATTAATTGATCGATAGATTGCTTGGTTTATTGTTTGCGGGAATAACTTCATTTTAGCCTTAAAGTGATGATAATGATGGTTACTTACTAATTTGCTGATAAATAGAAGCGTTTAACAACTGGGTTATAAGGATGTTAACCCTTTCCCTCATACGACAATTCTGCAGCAGACGACTTTGAACTTATTTTGTCAAAACATAGAAAATCTCTATAATTGAATGGATAACCTATGACTAAAAGTGGAAAACATTGTGGCAAAAGGAGAAATTGCTCGTTTTGATCAATTTCTTCTTGCAGAGGCATCAGAAAGCGTCAAGTAGACGAATAATGGCACATCAGCGACAGACGACTTTTGAAAACTATGACAAAAGGAATAAATGCTTGAGTGACGAGAAATTTCTTCAGTTACTTCAGATTGTGTCGTATAAAGGAAAAGGTAAAGCGGATACCACTTTAATCAATTCAATTAAACGTCCTTCTCAATACAATAGAACAATAGAAACACTAGTGAAAAGTAATTAAATGACATCCTCTATAAGGTTATAATGAAACTTTAAATTACTGATCTTCAAATCAAGGACAAATAATAAGTAGCGAAATTACATTATATCTCGTTTTGAGCCATTTCTTCTTTTGTCACTATGTTTTCAAAAAGCCGTCTGCTGCAGAGGCGTCAGAAAGGGTTTAACGTAACTTAGATCTGTACAATTAAAAGAACATTATAATTGTAATCGTTCCGCGAACGGTTAACTATAGAGGAATTATTAAAGCAGGAAGTTTTAAAATAGTTAAGCGGTTATTGACAAACTACATGTACCTGGTATATCAAAACGTATTCAGTTAACCCTTTCCCGCATACAACAAATCTACGACAGACGACTTTGAAAACAAGTTAACAATAAAGGAATTATAAAAGAAGGAAATTAATATTTTAGCAATTATTGACCAACCACCTATCAAACCGTTTATAGTCAACCCTCTCTCTCATACAACAAATCTACAGCAGACTACTTTGAAAACATTTTATAAAAAATATGGAAACTATATAAAGAAAAGAACATTTATCGACTATGAGCCATTCCTCGAGAAAACCAACATTATTGACTCTGCGTAATGCATCGACCTAGATCAGTCTGCTGAGCATGCTCAGGCGAATCCGGGCCGACACTTTCCATCTCTGGGGGAAAGAGGTATGGAGAAATGATTCCTGCAACAGAAAATCAACTGGCTGCGAAAAGTGTCCGTCCGGGTTAGCCTGCGCAGCATGCTTAAGCTGATCCGGGTCGATAATTTATGCGGAGTTCACAATGTTGGTTTTCTCGTGGAACGGCTCAAATGTGTTTAGATCGATAACTATGAATGTAAATTTCTAAAAAATCACCCTTGATTTTACACGAATATATTTAATTTGATATGAACAAAGCTGGTTTAGTTTAATATATAAAAAGTGAGTCAATTTGTTTAAAAATACATAATAATGAAACCCTCTGCTGCTTCGAATGTAGCAATCGCTCATTTTCTTTCGATTTATTAAAATTTAAACTGTGTTTGTAATGTTTTTAGTATATTGAGAGGTTACAACGTCTATTTAACCCTTTCCCTCATATAGACGCGTTCTGACGCCTCTGTAGCAGACGGCTTTTTGAAAACATAGTGACAAAAGAAGAAATTGCACAAAACGTGCAATTTCTCCTTTTGCCACAATGTTTTCCACTTTTTGTCATAGGTTATCCATTCAATTATGGAGATTTTCTATGTTTTGACAAAATACGTTTAAAGTCGTCTGCTGCAGAATTGTCATACGAGGGAAAGGATTAAATATGTTTACTATACAAACATGTACGAGGAGTAAATATCCATGTAAAGTGTATGTCATTTCGATCGAGGTTTTTTACACCTTTTAAAACGCATTACATGAAATACATTTAAAGTTCGCTAGTTTTGGCAGTTTTACTTCTTTTACCACAATTGTTTCAAACGATATCTTCCACAAAGTTTTAAAAAATTGTCATTATCAGGAAAAGGGTTATTATCGATATAGTCCTAGATTGTATCTAAGTCCGTTATTGTTTATTTTTCATGTCAATGTATATCTTATATTTTTCTTATCATTTTATGTTTTTCATAATCATCAACTCACTATGTGTTTGTATATATATTCATGTCAGTTCATCTGTTTATCTCTTCCATGTTTTCAAGCAATTGGAGGAAATAAAGATTTATTTATAACCTAGGGAATCACTCTATCTACATACTCGAATTGCGTCTGTGGTTTTAACTATATGGACGGACAATCGGACATTCCAGGTACGATACCCAGCCAACAACTGTCTCAGTCGAAACTTGATCGAGACACATGTTTATCTATAAATTATACTTACTGTTAATTATACTAATATAATGGAATCAATCAAGTTATCGACCCTTTGCCTATAGATAGAGTTCTTCAGTATAACACTTTTGACTATATTGATAGGAAAGAAGGAACTACTCATTAAGTAATCAATATGTCTTTTCCCTCATACATCGAAATGTTTACACTTTTATCAACATAACATATCATGAGCCGTCCTGCGAGAAAAGCAACATTATGTCATCTGCGTAATTTATCGACCCAGATCAGCCTGCGCAGTCCGCGCAGGCTGATCCGGGCCGACACATTCCGTCTCAAGAGGATAGAGGTATAACGTAATGATTATTGAAACAGAAAATCCACAGGAGGCGAAAAAGTGTCTGTCAGCGGGTTAGCCTGCGCGGCATGCTTAGGCTGATCCGGGTCGATGCTTTACGCACTGTTGGTTTTCTCGCGGGACGGCTCATATTTTCATGATCGTGTACTCTTTCCCTAACCCGTTTTCAAAAAATTTAATTCTAAAATGATTGGTACAAATAACCCCCTTAAATTGTGATAAAAAATAATATATCTTCATTAATTTTGAAATAGAAAACTCACATCCCCCACAACGTTTTTAATTTTAGTACCAATGACTCCCTTAATGTAATAAATCTTCAATCATTGTGAAATAGAAAAAATCCCCACACCACGTTTGTGTGTGTGTGTACCAATAATAAATCTTCAATCATTATGAAATAGAAAAATCATATCCCCACACCACATTCGTTTTTGGTACCAATGACTCACTTAATGTAATCAATCTTATAAAAATCATATTCACCCCCAAACATACTCAACATTTATTCTACTAAGCCTCTCAGATTAATACAATGAAATACAAACAGACGGACAGACATACCTTCATGGTGCTCCTCCACTACGTAAACATTCACCGATCCACCTTCATCTTTATGAACCCGTTCTTTCTTCACCGCGATATCATTCTCCCTATCTTTATGAACTCTGCGTAACTCACTCGAATCTGTCAACTCACTGTGTGACTGTACATGTAACTTATTCGAATAGTCGTTGTCTATTAGAACATCGTTCAAGGTTTGAACGCGTGGAAGTAATCCCGCGTTAATACGTTCGTCTGAAAGCAGCGGCGCAGTTCGCTCTCTAAACAGTATGAAGAACACTGTGAGGATCGTAATCAATCCGAAAATAAAAACATATTTGAACCTGAGCCGCGCGCTACGAGTCCACATCGCTGATTTGTTAACCAATATACCACTGATCCCGTCCATACAGTCGCTCTATAACCTGTTGAATGTTACTGTATTTACACTTGAGTCACTATTATATAGACAGAGCTCCAGATAAGAAGAGTAATTCACGTCCCAAAATCCTTATTTGGCCCTTAAAACCTATGTTGTGGGTACTCAAAAGAATCGTCTCGGTGAGACGATTCTTTTGAGCACCCACAACATAGGATTTAATAGTGTCATAAGAGAGATATTGCTGGAAAAGACCGGTTTACACCTCCTTATATAGACCTCTGATATAGCCCGTCACCAACTACCCGATAATATCCGTGTGAGGACTCGCCCGAATTAACACTATTCTACATACAGACGCATTTTAACCCTTTCCCTCATATAGACGCTTTCTGACGCCTATGCAGCAGACGACTTTTGAAAACATTGTGACAAAAGAAGAAATTGCCTAAAACGAGTAAATTCTCTCTTTTAGGTCACTCTGTTTTCAACTCTATTCAATTATTGTACTTTCATTTAAAGGGAATTTCCAATTATTTGGGGTATATGTTTTTAAAAGTCGTCTGCTGCACAGATGTTGTATGTGGGAAAGGATTAACACTGATGCAGCAGACTATGTGTGACGCACGCATTGTATTTATAGCCCGTCACCCATTTACGTATATATACGCGTCCCCCAAATTTGTCATGTTGATAAGTTTAAGTGTATTTTATATACTGATCTGCTATCATATAGAATAGTTATGGCATTAATAAATGCCCGTTTTCATTGTTTTTACATAACATACTAGTCCTCCTACATCGGTCCAGCCTTTGATTTGATTGATTGGGTTTTAACGCCGCTTTTAACCATTTCTCAGTTATATCACGGCGGCCAGTTCACCTACTCATGCATTTCCTGGTTTTCTCACACCAGTACTCCACACAACAATCTTCCCAAGCAACTGGCTGCTTTTCCACTTAGACTTAGCCCATTGGTGGAAGACAAATGACGCATGTCGCATTGACTTTTGTCAATCGTCGGAACGAAAGTTGGCCGAGCCGGGATTCGAACTCACAACCCTTGGATTGACATCCCGCGTCGCTACCGACTGAGCTACCGGGGCTCGGCTCCATCCTTTGAAGTGGCGTTGAACAATACTTAAGCGTGCGTGTGTCGACTCCTGTCTATTAACACCTTCCAATATACAACTCCTGTCTATTAACACCTTCCAATATACAGACACATTTCGACGCACCTGCAACAGTCGACTTGTGACAACATTGTGGTACTGGGAACACGTACTGATAAACCTTAATGATTGGTACGATTCATTCCAAACTCTGCGTAAAGTATCGACCCGGATCAGTCTAAGCATGCCGCGCAAGGTTAACCGGATAGACACTTTTCGCCTCCTGTGGATTTTCTGCTTCAGGAATCATAAATCCATACCTCTATACCCCTGAGACGGAATGTGTCGGCCCGGATCAGTCTGCGAGGACTGCGCAGGCTGATCTGGGTCGATACATTACGCAGATGACATAATGCGTAAATTATCGACCCGGATCAGTCTAAGCATGGTTCCCCGGATAGACACTTTTTGCCTCCTGTGGATTTTCTGTTTCAGGAATCATTAATCTATACCTCTATACCCCTGAGACGGAATGTGTCGACCTGGATCAGTCTGCAGGCTGATCTGGGTCGATACATTAAGCTGAGGCCATAATGTTGGTTTTCTCGCGGACGGCTCATTTGACTCGGTCGAAACTTGATTGGCACACAATTGTCCCCATAAACTATGCTTACTGTTCATTAATTACTGAAGTTTAATTAGTGAAATTATCAACTATTTGTAATGTCTACTTTTGCCAAATATTTCCAACTCTTTCAGTTATGATACTTTCCGACTAAAAAGGGAGTTAGAAATTCGCCGTGGCTGAGTTGTTAGCGTCGGGAATTTTAACCGGGTGTTCCGGGTTCGATCCCTTGTCGCAGCAAACGGTCGTGATGGCGTGTCCTTGAGCAAGGCACATTTTCTAGCTTAATTAGTACTGGTTAGTTTACCCAGGGATCATGATTAAAAGAACTGTCGTCGTGATATAACTGAAACAATGTTGAAAACGGTGAAACAACCCCAATGAAATGGGTGTTTCCCTTATAGTTTTAATATTTGGCCTAGATATTTTAAAAGTCGTCTGCTGTAGATTTTTACCTTTTCCCATGTGCAGATGAATCTTGCAACATCAGCTGCAGTTGATGTTTCAATAGATTGTTACAACATGAGAAACTGCTCATAATGAGCGATTTCTCCATATACCCAGGGACTACTACGTCCCTGATATACCACAATGTTTTTATATTCGATTCAAGAAACCAAATTTTACTCGCAGAGATTTTCATGTTTTGCATAGATTACTTCAAAGTATAAACTACTTTTATTAACAGACTCCTATTACATGGTAAAGGGTAAACGATACGTACGTTGCGTTTGTTTACATTCGGATCAGTGTTTTTGTTAAGCTTTTTACAATATTTAACCCTTTCCCTCATACAACAAATCTGCAAATTTGAAAATATCTGTAGACAAATGTGAAAACTCTGTGTAAGTGAAAGTATAATTTAAAAATAAAGTTGAAAATATTGAGACCTAAGGATAATTTGCTTATCATAAGCAATTTCACCTTCTGTCATAATTTATTAATAGTTCGCTGTAAAAGTTTTAAAGTGTTTCTATGTATGGGAACAGGTTAAACCCGTCGTATTGAAAGACGGGAGTCTCAAAGAAAAATGTTTTATTTCTAATGTGAACGACCTTATACCTATTCGTATCAATTGAACTATTTCTTCGCAAGACATTTGTTAGAACATTTCCCAAAATAGACACCGAAGCATACGATATTGTTTAACCATTTCGTTTACAATTAAATGCATTCAATTCGGCAACCAATATTTAATTCCCACAATTAGAATGATCCAAATTGTAAGTATCAGATTTCATCAAAGCAGATTCTAAAAGTGTAGTGTGTAAAGTGAAGCATAAAGTACAATTATATTTTAGCGGCGCTCTGTGAAAATCAACCGTTATGTATTCTCTCTTTCTCTCTCTCTTTCTCTCTCTCTCTCTCTCTCTCTCTCTCTCTCTCTCTCTCTCTCTCTCTCTCTCTCTCTCTCTCTCTCTCTCTCTCTCTCTCTCTCTCTCTCTCTCTCTCTCTCTTTTTCTCTCTCTCTCTCTCTATCTCTCATCAAATCTGAAGCAGATGACTTTAAAGATATCTACTAAACAATATGGAAAATCTCTATAATTGTAGGCATAATTGCTCAAAAAAGTTAAAAAAAACCTTGTGGCAAAAGGAGAAACTGCTCGTTTTGAGCAATTTCTCCTTTTGTTACATTGTTTTCAAAAGTCGTCTGCTGCAGATGCGTCAAAGTTCGTCTACATGTGGGAAATTTACTAGGGAAGACTGTTGAAATAAGAAAGTGTTCCTTTTGTGGTCGCTGCGGTTTCTTTCTAAAAAATAATAACGTACCCGATCAATTTAATCTTGGATTGATCAATGATCTATCTGTGTATCACTGTATTAATGTGACTTTCTGATGTAACATTTTTCTAACCAGGATATTACCACACACCGTTTCACACCAATGAATCCTAAAATGTTTACAGCTTCTTCACACAAATCAAAGTACTGAAAGTACTAAAATGCGGGGATGTTGGCTCTAGAATGTTAACAAGATTTTTCTTCAATTTGACCTAGTGACCTACTTTTTGACCCAACATGACCCATGTTTACAACTTGACCTAGATATCATCAATAACAACATTTTGATAAAGTTTCAACATGCTCAAGCTAAAAATGCAGTATCCAGAGTGTTAACAAGATTTTCCTTCAATTTGGCCTAGTGACCTAGATTTTAACCCGGCATGACCCATATTCAAACTTAAACTAGATATCTTTTAGATAAAATTCTGACCAAATTTCAGGCTGCTGTAGCCAAAAAAAGATGCTTCTACAGAGTTAACAACATTTTCCTTCAATTTGTCCTAAAAGACCTAGTTTCTGACCAAATATGACCCATATTCGAACTTGACCGTGATATTATTATTATTATTATTGCGTGTTAACAAGCTTTTCCTTCAATTAGACCTAGTGACCTACTTTTTGACCCATCATAAAACATCAAAACAAACATTCTAATAAAGTTTTAACATGCTCAAGTTAAAAAATAAGGCCTCTAGAGTGTTAACAAGATTTCCATTCAATTTGGCTTAGTGACCTTGTTTTTGACCCGGCTTCTATAGTGTTAACAAGATTTTCCTTCAATTTGGCCTAGTGACCTAGTTTCTGACCCAATATGACCCATATTTGAACTTGACCTAGAAATCATTAATACAAATATTTTACCCAATATGACCCATATTTGAACTTGACCTAGAAATCATTAATACAAATATTTTACCCAATATGACCCATATTTGAACTTGACCTAGAAATCATTAATACAAATATTTTGACAAAAAATTGCGGCTTCTAGAGTGTTAACAACCTTTTCCTTCAATTTGACCTAGTGACCTACTTTTTGACCCGACATGACTCATGTTCGAACTTGACTTACATCATCATGACAAACATTCTGATAAAGTTTCAACATGCTCAAGTTGAAAATGTGGCCTCTAGAGTGTTAACAAATTGTCCTTCAATTTGACCTAGTGACCTAGTTTTTGACCTCAAATGGCCCAGTTTCGAACTTGTCCAAGATTTGATGGAGATAAATGTTCTAATAAACTTTCATGAAGATCCGATGCAAAATGTAGCCTGTAGAGTGTTAACAAGGGAAAATGTTGACGATGCACGACAGCCGTATTTCCGTATTTTTCATTGCAGGGATTTTCTCAAAAGGTTTTTGAGCTACCCGCTTTTCCATATATTTAAAAGAAACATTTAAGATCCTTATGTCTAACTAAAATTGTGTACGTTTACTTTGTATAATGTGCATACTGTTTAGCTTGTTGTGAAACGTATTTAACTGATCCCTGGACACTCAAGAAGAATTGTCCATTTTGAAAAAACAGAGGGCAGCACAAAACATTTACAAATTTACACTTCCTGAAAGCTGGGCATGACAATATACGGAGGTATTCAGCATAGCCACTGACACTAGAAGCACAAACTAAGATTTTTGTGTTGTTTTATATCATTTACACGAGATAAAAAAAAAAAAAAAAAAAAACTTTATAATCTTGATTTTTCTCTCTTTTTGCTTTATTAAGATGTCGAATTCAGTAAACTACAATGTCTTAAAATAGATAATAGAGAGAAAACTGCGATAAAAGATCGATTTCCTTTGATAAATTTATAGTTGAAATAATAGTTGAGCTGAATTTACAATTAATCTTAACTACATCACTGGACAGAGTTAACTTGGCTGAATTGAACAGAGACCGACTTGACCAGTAACCAGACGGACCAGGGTTCGATCTACGGTCGGATCATACCAGGGACGTTAAAACGGGTACAAATGACTTTCCTCTTTACCACTCAGGGTTGCTGGGGTAGCATTAACGCCTGACTCATCGGTGTCGGGAAAACTGGCAATTTACTAACGTACATCAAATCTGCAGCAGATGACTTCAAAGATATCTACTAAACAATATGGAAATCCTCTATAATTATAGGCCTAATTACTCAAAAAAAGTTGAAAACCTTGTGGCAAAAGGAGAAATTGCTCGTTTTGAGCAATTTCTCCTTTTGTTACATTGTTTTCAAAAGTCATCTGCTGGAGATGCGTCAAAATGCGTCTACATGTGAGAAATTTACTAGAGAAGACTGTTGAAATAAGAAAGTGTTCCTATTGTGGTCGCTGCGGTTTCTTTCTAAAAAATAATAACGTACCCGGTAAATATAATCGGGGATTGATCAAGGATCCGTCGGTGAATCACTGCATTTATGTATTTTAAACCAGGATATTACGACACACCGTTTCACACCAATGAATCCTAAAATCAGTACGATAACGAATCAGTACAGCTTCTTCACAAAAAAGGCATTCCTTCATAGGGACGTACCTAGTCCTATGCACATTCCGTCACTTTGAGCGACCATTCGGGTAAATATGTCTCAAAGCGACGGGAAGACAGTGGTGCAAAGGTAGAGAGCATCGGCATTGGTAGAGCAACGGCCTCTAGTACCATAGGTCCCGGGTTCGTGTCCCGTGATGAGCGGGTTCTGACCTTGGATTTTTCCACACAAACGGGGCGAATTCTGGTTAAGTTTCCAGGAAGCAGACATCGAGCGTGAACAATATAAGCTGAAAACTTGTTTCGCTATCGTTGTAAAATAAATAAGATTAAACTAAAGCGGCGGAATATTCAAAGGACTAGGACATAGCAAGGATAGCTATATGCGTTTTGAGTTGACGTTCAATTCATCACGACATGCGTCATTCGTCTTCCATGTATGGGCTAAGTCTATGTGGAAAAGCAGCCAGTTGCTTGGGAAGAATGTTGTGTGGAGTACTGGTCTGAGAAAACCAGGAAATGCATGAGTAGGTGAACTGGCCGCCGTGATATAACTGAGAAATTGTTAAAAACGGCGTTAAACCCCAATCAATCAATCAATTCATCACGTTACACGAAAGCGAACCTTCTAGAGTTTTTGATTAGCGCCTCTGTGCAGTCTGTTCGCCAACTGACTGAACATTCACCCCGGAAGAATATGGAGAAAGTCTCTGAATAAAACAGCTGATATAAAAAGCTATGGAATTTGACAGTGTAGTCAAACTTGCGTTAGTTATCAACTAACAGACGCTTTCTGACGCCTCCGTAGGAGACTGCATTTGAAAATATGCAGCTGGCAAAAAACCGCTTCATTTTTCTATCTTCTCCTATAGTTTTAAATGTGCCAAGATGTTTGTCTGACCGGTATATGACTGTGGGCTGTGTTCTCAGGGCATGCACATTGCATTTGTTAAAGAAAAAAATGAAGAGAAAGTTCAATGTCGCTGGAAATCCATACTGCAATTATGCATAACACTTACATTATAGTAGTTGAAAAAAAACCAGTTATCAACTAAAGGGCATTTTGGAACATCAGGGGTGGGGTCAAGCGAAAATGTATCATAACCTGCATTTTTTTGTCAACAAAGTCAATGTCCTTCATTGAAATATAATTAAAGCCTTTCATTGTTTATGATCAATCTCAATTCTAAGGTAGGTTGACCCATTGACATATAAACATTTATATGACTAAAGGAGATTGAAATCCATAATACAATGGCTATGATAGACACACTATGTGTATGAGAAGAATTGTCGAGCTGTATGTAATCAGTGTATTATTTTTTTGTCCCCCCTCTATAAGTTTGTGAAACTTTATTGAAATGTCTACCCAGATGAGAATTTATTCACCCTGGTTTTGTTTTTCGTAATTCAGTGGTGTAGTGGCTGCCTTAGGTGAGGGAGGTTGTAGGTTGATCCCTGGCGGGTCATACCAATGACTTTAAAAATCGTTCTCCCTCCTTGGCTTTCAGGGATGTAAGGTTAGTATTACAACTTACTCCCTTGTGTCAGGGTAAATGGACAAGAAGTACCGGTAAATTACCCAGAAAACGCTGTGATATAACTAAAATATTGTTGATAGAAACATAAAACACTATGCAAACAAACAAAATGATACAAGATATATTGCCCTTATACATTCCATCATCAAGCAATGTAGATATCTTATTATAAAGACTTTATCAGGGAAAGGTGTAATAAAGATGCTTTCTGATGCCTCTGCAGCAGACGTCTTTTGAAAACAATGTGCCACAATGATTTCAACTTTTTTCAGTAATTAACTGTCATTTATGGAGATTATCCATATTTTTGCTCAGATAATTTCAAAGTCGTCTGCTGCATATTTGTTGTGTGTGGGAAAGGATAAATTAAATTGTTGGCTTAATATTACATGGCAAATTATTGTATAAGATTAATTACATGGCAAATTATTGTATAAGATTAATTACATGGCAAATTATTGTATAAGATTAATTACATGGCAAATTATTGTATAAGATTAATTGGCTAATTAACTCTTTCCCTCATACGACAATTCTGCAGCAGACGACTTTGAACATATTGTGTCAGATGGATAACCTATGACTTAAAGTGGAAAACATTGTGACAAAAGGAGAAATTGCACGTTCTGTGCAATTTCTTCTTTTGTTACTATGTTTTCAAAACGCCGTCTGCTTTAACCCTTTCCCTCATACGACAATTCTGCAGCAGACGACTTTGAACATATTTTGTCAAAACATAGAAAATCTCTATAATTGAATGAATAACCTATGACTAAAAGTGGAAAACATTGTGTCAAAAGGAGAAATTGCTCGTTATGCAATCTGTATTAACCCTTTCCAATATACAACAAATCAAATCTGAAGCAGGCGACTTCTAGACTATTGTATGGAAAATCGAGCTATAAATGAAAGTACAATGTATAGTTATTTTATACTCGCTAGAGTTGATTTTTTTTTTTGCTTAAGTCAACAGTTTAGATGCATCTAAAATGCTTGTGCATGCCACATGATGTGGGAAAAGGCTTGCATGATGTACACAAAGGGCAGAACCTGTATGGTTTAAAGTTGTTGTCCATCACTTTCTGTTTGCCTGGGTATAAAGATTAAAACGCTTTATCTACAATCGAAGTGTCAAATCTTTGTGTTGACCCCCCTTTTCTACATACACAAACATTTGGGCACAAATATGGAAAATCTCTATCAATGTTTGTATAATTATTTGAAAGTTAAAAACATTGTGCCAATTTCAGAATTTGCTCATCATGCGCCATTTCTAATTTGGAGGCAATTTGTTTTCGAAAGACTTCAACTGCATGTGTTTGCAATGGAGGCGACTTTTGAAATGGGTTTTTATTCCAGAGATGTTTTCGAAGCAGAATGGACTCAAAAACAGCAGATGAGGGAAAGGATTAATATTAATGTTCCTAGTATTGATTGATTGAGTGAGGAAGGATGTATTTGATTGATCTCAGACCTTCACCATTGTCAGTCAATATGTTAAAGGCTAGATCCTGCTTTAAAGCCCTTTCCCAGTCACACAACATTGATTGCATGAGGAAGGATGTATTTGATTGATATCAGACCTTCACCATTGTCAGTCAAGATGTTTAAGGCTAGATCCTGTTTTAAAGCCCTTTCCCACACACAACAAATCTGCAGCAGACCACTTTGAAAACCAAGTTAATCCTTTCCCTCATAAGACAATTCTGCAGCAGACGACTTTGAACATATTTTGTCAAAGAATGCAAAATCTCTATAATTGAATGGATAACCTATGACTAAAAGTGGAAAACATTGTGGCAAAAGGAGAAATTGCTTGTTTTGAGCAATTTCTTCCTTTGTCACTATGTTTTCAAAAAGTCTTCTGCTGCAAAGGCGTCAGAAAGCGTCTATATGAGGGAAAGGATTAATCAAAGCATAGATTTCACTGATAATAGCTTTGACAGACTTGTTTGGACAGTTTCTGGTCAATATTATTGAAATCGACAGTTAAGTGACATAAATCTGAATTTTTCCATACTCTGAATTTCAAAACCTATTGTGTTGGTACTTTAAACAAATTGCTCTTTGAGACCATTCTCATTCTCAGGAAAATAAGCAATATAGGGCTTGTTTTAATATTATATTATAGAATGCTATTTGAAACTGTTTTTCTATCAGGAGCCGTGTTCCACAATTGTTGAGTACCAGTTATCAGCAAACATAAGTGCAGTCTCTCACATTATGCCTGAATCTCCAAAAATATCCAAGAAAATTTAACGGTACACAGTTCTCACACCTCTGCAGGAGTCATTTACTGTCTACACATTTTATATGATCTTTTAAAACATTGTGAGCAAAATTAGTTATTATAATATTAGATGTTGTCACTCTGAAGGTTAAACAAGCTACAGTACATACATGTATATAAATACACATATGATTGATTAAATTATGTTCAAAATACTAAAATGGTATACCTCATTTATTCTTAATACTCAATGTGAATCATTGTAGGAAAATGTGAAATTAATTGCTTAATCTCCTCTCCCAAATGCAGACACATTTTAATACATTTCCAGCAGGTGCAGTGTGTCAAAAACATTGTGAGAAAAAGAGAAATTGCTCAATGGAGTAATTTTCTGTTTTCCAACAATGTTTTCTTTTCTTTTCTATTATCTAACTTTCATTCATAGAGGCGCTCCCCATGTTTTAACCCTTTCCCACCTGCAGAAGCAATTTGACGCACTAGCAGCAGACGACTTTTGACAACATTGTGGCCAAAGGTGAGTTGCTTATGATGGCCACAATGTTTTCAACTTTATTTAACAATTAAGCTATATTTGATGGAGATAAGCTATATTTTCAGGTTTTTGTCACTAGGTTTTCAAAGTCGTCTCCTGCAGATTTTCTGTATGTGGGAAAGGGTTAAAGATATGTTCAATATTGTCTCCTGCAGATTCATTTTATTGTTGGAAACAGGGATTACATGGCTACTTTTCCTGCGATTGTTTCAATATACATATGCAGCTAGTTCAGTCATGAACAGCTTTCTGTATCATGAAATAGTGAAGTAAATTAATTTTCTTTTCCACATTGTTTTCCTCTGGTTCACAAGCTTGCATTGGGACACATGTCATATTCTACCTTCACTTCAACTTGGTTCTGTACAAGTTTCAAAAGTGAAATAGCTGGTCTAACTCTGCCAACTTTTTTTCCGACGATTGACAAAAGTCAATGCGACATGCGTCATCCACCAATGGGCTTAGTCTTTGTGGAAAAGCAGCCAGTTGCTTGGGAAGATTGTTGTGTGGAGTTATGGTGTGAGAAAACCAGGAAATGCATGAGTAGGTGAACTGGCCTCCGTGATATTACTGAGAAATTGTTAACAACGGCGTTAAACCCCAATCAATCTACATGTTCAAATTAATCGATACTGTACGTGTAATCCCGTCAAACCGATTGGATATCGATATTTTACGAACAGTTTCCGACAAGTCACTCGCTTACTTTAATTGCTATTTAATTATTTCTTCTTTTCTAAACCCAAATAGACTGAAATATTTTTTATTTAAATCTGTATAAATGTGTCTAGTGACATAGAGTCTATATCACAGTGAAAGGTGCGATATAAATGTGAAACTAAAGCATCTTACTAGGAAGATGGGATGTTGCATGGATATATCAATTCATGTCAAATTCCTGTTTGAAATGTTATTGTGGCAATATTACAGTTAAGACGTCCTATTTGACGAAGTAGTACCATGTACTGCGTAGTTAAAAAAGAATCCTCAATGCATATAACTTGAGTGTCCTTAGGCTAGTCATTCACTCTGACTTCTGTTAAGGGCGACAAGTTCACCAACGTATGATTTGCATGTCTTTCTCTCATCTGTACACAACCTATCATTATTCTCAGGAAATAAATCCTTTGTTTCTATTTACCATTCGTCGGGAGAAATTTATTATTTCACGATGTCTGAAACATCCGGAGATTCTTCCACATTTGGCGAACGTCGACTGACACTATACTCATACGTTTATGGAAAGAACTGTCGAATTCAAAATTATAAGTTTTATTTCATTTGCAACTTATTATTGAGGACAATGTTTAACAACAATTTAAGTTCAAACAGTATGCAGATATAATGAGTTACGAGGTTCAACAGGCTCAAATTTCACAAGAGCTGTTCGCAAGACAGCATGCTCGACTTTTTAGCCATTTGATACTATTGTCAACAGTTGTTACCGAGATAGTGGCTTGATAGTATAGTACTATAAATCAAGTTGGATAAGTCTTGTTTGAATATCGTCTGCAGTTTGTGAGAAAAGGCCTTGCATGCAAAACTTTAACCAGAATTTCTAAGTAAAAAAAGGGCGATAATTCGCATTATAAGCTGGTAAGAGTTATCAAACATGATTGTTTATATAAGTGTGACAGTTGGGAAGGGTTGTATAAAGTTTGAATGTCTAATGTCTAATGAGACATTCGAATAATCTTTTTTGAATGTCTAATTTATAACGTCTAATGCTCTGCCAACTTCACACACTTAGTCATTTGAACTTTCAATTACGGGCATTTTCCCTTGTGCTTGCTTCGATGTTTCTTCAAACTGGATTACCGTTTTCGCCTGGCGCAGTTGGTAACCCAAAATAGTTAAATTTCGCCTATGAATAAATTAATCTGTCAGTCTAAATACACGATCCTGATCTGAGCTTAAACATATTTGATTTATCACTTTCGTAACTCATTAACATTTTAATAAATAAACTTTCAATTTTTAGTCCTTTTGTAAAATAAAACTATAGGCTTAACGCAAAATACTTGATTGATTGGTTAACGCGGTTTTTATTAATTTTTAAGTTATATCATGATGGTCAGTTCATCTACCAATGTATTTCATGGCTTTCTCACAACTCTATTTCAAGCAAGTCACTGTTTTTCGACATTGACTGTTAACTAATATGTGAACGGCGAATGACGCTTGGCATTGTCTTTTGTCAAACATCGGACAATTTGTTGGTCGATCTCAAAATACTTTTAAAAGTTATGGAAGTAAAATGAAGAGTACTCCAAACAAGGTTAAATGACCAAGAAAGCGCAGTATGTTATATGATTCTGCATCTGCTAAATGATATACGTTATCTGCTGTGAACAATGTCTTGTCAGAATCTGAATTATTAACATGTTTGTAGATTAATAGTTGCCCGGCACGCTATTTAAAAAAAGATGTACATGTTTATATATATATGAGCCACTCCATGGGCAAACCGGTGATAGTGACAGCATTTTCGATTTTGGGATTTTTACATGTTCATATAGTCCAACCTGTCTAGTTTTGCATGATATATATGTGGACTTCGTATGACACATATTGACGCCGTAATGGACGTCAATAATAGACGTGTGTTACTAATTGCTGAAATGAAGTCGACGTCATTTTCATGATTTATGTTCGACGCTCAAACATTTACAGCAAAGTTATCCTTAATTGTATCAAAATGGTTTGAGTATATTTTAAGTCATGCAGCGTATAACTTCACCTGTAAAGCAGTACTACATGGAATGGTAGTGCACTTTAAATCACGGCTTTTTGAACAAGATGTTAGGGTCGTGCTGAAATAAAAGTACATGTATGACATGGTGTTGGTATTTCCTGTGCTGCGCGAACAATAATTATACGTATCAACATGATTATTTGAATGCATCGATTGCTTACAAACTTGGGAACAAATCCGGAAAAATATATTCAATCTAGATCTACTATATCGAAGGAATTGAATCGCATATATTTAGATTCGGCTTTTCTTATAGTAATCGTTTAACGAGGACTTATTTCAAATGTATCAAATTTCCTCAAACCTGTGTGGTTTGAGATTATAGCGACTTCATAAAGATCTGAGATCAGTGTCCGAGATCATGTCGGTGCACTACCAATTATCAATTGACAATAGTCAAACCAACTCTTTAGTACTCTTGGTTGTTTGGATAGTACTACGAAAGCTCCGGTCTGTCTGTGTTGTATAACTGAAGTGTTGAATGACATTTAACAAATAACAACAACAAACTTGCATCACAATCAAAGTAGGCCTAGTTATATAAGTAAATTTAATTTAACAAATGATGATATTTGTTACCATTTTCTCTTATTTAAATTCAGATACGCAACATTCTGCTTTAATTTGTTATAATCAAAAAACACTTGGTTCATTAGGTAACCGGTCATTTGCCACCGCGGTCATTTTCCCCCTCGTCAATAAGTGCATAGGCGGACATTATCCGCCGCATCTTTTTTACTTGGCGGACATTCTCCCCCTCACCAGTTTTTACATGGCGGACATTATCCACCGCACCTAATTGATGGAAGCGGACATTCTCCCCTTCATACATATGCGGACATTATCCACCGCACCTACATCTAATTGATGGAAGCTTCATACATATGTGGACTTTCTCCCCTTCATACGTATGCGGACATTTTCTCCTTCAAGACTAACAAAGAAGAAAATGTTGTGAGAAAAGGAGAAGAACTCCTTCTGTCTCAATATTTTCTAAGTCCTGATATGAATATTATCGAATAATAAAAAAATGAAAAAAAGAAGAACAACACCTTATCACATTTTTACAAGTATATTTCTTTAAAAAAGCACACTTGTGAGAAAAGGAGAAGAACTCCTTCTGTCTCAATATTTTCTAAGTCCTGATATGAATATTATCGATTAATAAAAAAATGAAAAAAAGAAGAACAACACCTTATCACATTTTTACAAGTATATTTCTTTAAAAAAGCACACTTAATGGGGTTTCAAATAAAGCACAGGAATAGCACATTCTAAAGAATAAGCACAAGTTATTGGTATTGGTATAGATGCGATTGTTGGTGGTTCTTTCGGGGTTGAACCATGTTTGTGTCGTCTAGCGAATCTTTTCAATGTCTGGATGTTACCAGCCGCAACTGAAACCTGCAAATAGGAGTCAATAAATTTAAAATGAATTATTTAATATAGAATCGTTTGTCTAATTATTATGTCTTACTATTGAGAATGATCCATTTCTAACAATGTTTTCACAAATCAGTAGTTATTAAATAATCGGTCCAAATTGTCTTACTATTAAGAATGATCCCTTTCTAACAATGGTTTCACAAATCAGTAGTTATTAAATAATCGGTCCATATTGTCTTACAATTAAGAATGATCCCTTTCTAACAATGTTTTCACAAATCAGTAGTTATTAAATAATCGGTCCATATTGTCTTACTATTAAGAATGATCCCTTTCTAACAATGTTTTCACAAATCAGTAGTTATTAAACAATCGGTTCATATTGTCTTATAATTAACAATGATCCCTTTCTAACAATGTTTTCACAAATCAGTAGTTATTAAATAATCGGTCCATATTGTCTTACAATTAAGAATGATCCCTTTTGAAGCACATTAATTAATATATACTCGGTTCTTATTGTCTTACTATTGATAATGATCCCTTTCTAAAAGTGTTTTCAAAAATCACTAGATATTAAATTTGTAGCAAATGTACATAATGATATAGATAGACGATTCCATTTTCCAACAATGTTTTCAATTGTTTTATACATTGTACTATTTCATCTCATCTGATATTGACAGTTCATATAATTTAAATATTGAGAATTATACTTTTTCAACATTGTTTTGACACATAAGGAGTTATCAAATACGAAGCTGATTATATAATATCAAATTCAACTACTCACCTCCTTGGAATAATTAGACAGCTTGTCTGTAACGATCTGTCCAGTGGTGCCACGACTTTCTGCGATGCACGTCTTAATCTCGTGCTTTACTTTCATGGCTTCTATTGCGAAGTGGTCAGGTTCATGATTATGTTCACTAACAGACTTAACTTCACTGAGCTGAAAATTTAAATAACATTATTCGTTATTTATTTTTTATTATTTTCGGCATGACTTAGTTATGTCTCCATTCATACACAAATATAAATGATAGTCTTTATTAAAAAGTAATTAGGCCACCTGCCGATAATACATTATATACATACTCAGAAATGTTATGATTATGATTAAAGTTTTGAAAACAATACAAAAATATCCTTTCACTCCCCGAGTAATATTGCTATTGTTACCAGTCGCAATTAGTCTATAAGTAGATATGTTTATTCATTCAATAGAGAAGTATAATGTTTAAAGTGAAAACATCGACCACATTCAGATAAATTGCTTACTAGCTACATTTCAAACTTTATCCCCTTTGTAGAAAAAAGATATCCTTTCACTCCCCGAGGAATATTGCTTTTGTTACCAGTCTCAATAAGTCTATAAGTAGATATGTTTATTCATTCAATAGAGAAGTATAATGTTTAAAGTGAAAACATCGACCACATTCATATAAATTGCTTACTAGCTACATTTCAAACTTTATCCCCTTTGTAGAAAAAAAGATATATAATATAATAACTTACGTCAAGGTCTGTTGCAAGAACGCCTCGGCAGTCTTTTCCTCGTCTTTGTGCACATTCCCATCTCTGGGTCGTTTTAGATTTTGCTTTTAATGTGTAAGAGTGGCCTGCCTCCACGAGTGTTTGCTATGAACTCCATCATTGCAATTATAGTATTGGATTGAAAGATACGTGACCATGTTAATATATGATTCTTCATTAACAGTTTGCATTTCAAGTTGACATTCTCTATCTGTTTTAAGTCCATACATCAATGAAATTAATGTATTTAATTGGTTAAAGACCGTCAGTAATTATAGGCAAACTGTTAAGTGGGGATTAAAAGGTAAACTGTTAAACATAAAACAATTGCGGATTAAATATTTTTAATGGAAATCCGATAATTGTTCAATTAATAAAATATATGTATAGGCAAACTGTGTTGAAGGGGAGAAAGTCCCTTTGTGCGGTGGAGAATGTCCGTTTGTGCAGTGGATAATGTCCGCCATGTAAAAACTGGTGAGGGGGAGAATGTCCGCCAAGTAAAAAAGATGCGGGGGAAAATGACCGCCTATGCACCTATTGGCGAGGGGGAGAATGACCGCGGTGGCAAATATCCGCCATTCGGTTCATTAGTGGAGGAAGACATGGCAGTTGGGATAAATAGATAACAACATGTTCAGGTGTGGTTTTGTCAAATAAATCATTCAGATCTGCATTATTCTGATTTCATGACAGCTGGTATAAATCGATAACAACATGTTCAGGTGTGTTTTTGTCAATTAAAATATTCATATCTGCAATATTCTGCATTCGTGACAGCTGGGACAACACAAGTCGATGTGTCATGCAATACCAAACCAACCAATAGAGATTTTCAATCAATACTGATTTCATTTATATGTCATACTTAAGTTGGCTTTTAAAATTTCTTTCAAACTTACTCTTAGGAAGAATGTAAAACTGCTTGGACAAGGGCGACCTTGACCAGACTGAACAAATGCATAAGCTTATCAGGATTTCATTTGTCACAAATTCATGAAGATGAAATTACCATATATATATAATATAGCATAACTCTACATCATGTCCTATGTCATTTACCATGTAACATCTTGATTTGGATGCAGAATAAATAACAACCACCAGGCAGATCTTTCATCATGTTGGCATCACGTAAAAGTGTACACCACCGCTGCAAGGCGGCTTTACATTGTATTGAAAAGAAATAAATACCCTTTACATTTACAGAAAGTCAGTTGCCTAGAATGAATAATGGGTTGAATATTGCTAGAAAAACCTCATAGTAAAAACTACATGTTATCACCGTATAAACTATAGTGGTTGTATAAAGTTTCAATGCAATGCATAACGTAGTTACTAGGATATGGACTCTTAGTGTCGTTTCACACAAAACTTCAACCAGAATTTCTAAGTCAATAAAGGGCTATAACTTGCAGTAAATGCAGGATAGAGTAATCTAACTTAATAATCTACATAGGTGTGATAGTTTGAAAGGATTGTATAAAGTTTGATGCAATACATTAAGAAAATATAGAGACATGGATTATAAATGTAGTTGCACGCAAAACTTTAACCAGAATTTCTAAATTAAAAAAGGGCCATAATTTGCATTGAATGCTAGATAGAGTTATCATACTTGATTGTTTACATATGTGTGATGGTTGTATAAAGTTTCAATGCAATGCATCAAGAAGTTACTAAGATATGGATTCTTAATGAACTTTACCCATAATTTCTAATAGAAAAAGGGGCATAATTGTGTCAAAATCTGATATTGAGTTTTGGGACTTGTTCTACAAGGTCATTTGATGATGTCCAATATGTGTGTGAAGTTTTAAAGCGATAGCATCTGTTGTTTGTGAGAACAAAGCCTTGCATGCACAACTTTAACCAACATTTCTTAGTCCAAAAAGGGGCATGATTGTGTCAAATTCTTATAAAGATTTATGGGAATTGTCCTGCAATGTCATTTGATGATGTCCAATAAGTGTGTGAAGTTTCAAAGCGATAGCATCGGTTGTTTTTGAGAAAAAGCCTTGCATGCAAAACTTTAACCAAAGTTGCAACACCGATGCACAAGTGACTGTTATATTTCTACCAAATTACCTAAAAATCAGACATGCAGATTCAGAAGAGAAGTATTTCATTTGTCATTCAACCAACCAACCACCCTTCTGAGGCTGCAGTGTTTTGCATAGAATTTAAATGTTTAACAATTTTATTACAGGACCCCATTATAAAGAAACATTTGTGTGATATTTGGTTGAAATCGGTGCAGTGGTTTAGGAGGAGATTAATGATTTAAATAAATAAGTAATTACAAAACTAATCTACATGTCATTTTATTCTGTAATGAAGTAAAGTAGACATATGCACTTTATTATATATCACATCATTTTAATAACATGAAAAATGGTTTATAAAAAGGTTAATAAAAGTAATTTTCCAAAGCAATTAAGATTGATTGGAGTTGAATGCCATTTCCAACAGTATGTCTTATATATAAAACTTCAACCTGTACACAACATTCTTCCCAGGTAAAAGACTATCATTTCAAAAAGAAAATAGCCATTGATGCAGGTCATAATATTTCCAAAGTCATATGCTGCAGATATGTTGTATGTTGGTTTGGGTTAAGCAACATATTTAACAAAGTGATTTCTACAGATTCGCTGAATGTTGGGAAGGATAAACATCTTGGCCAAAATGTGAACATATCTGTAAATGAAATTTTCATAAATGAATAGAGCTGAAAACAATGTGGCAAAAAGAGTAATTTCTCGTTTTCTCAAGGCGTTTTTAAAAGTTGTCTGCTGCGCAGCATCCGGTGTGTCTGTATGAGGTAAAGGGTTCTGTTTGATATTTACTTTCATGTTTCCTGAAAAGAGAAGACCATATATATATATCCCAACATGTAAATTTATCACAATCAAACGTTTGCACTGTAAGTAGTAGTTGTCTATACAACTACTCTGGCAAATGGCACAGAAAATTAATACAAATACAAGGTGGTTTTAAATAAAACTTAATTCTATAATTAAATAATCTAAATTTAACAAAATCCTTGATACAGGTGACTTCTTTTGCCTCCATAGCACATCTCTTTCAGTTCGAAAACAAACAAGAGGGCCAAGATGGCCCTACATCGATCACCTGATCATTTGTCTGTGAATGTAAACTGCAGGGAATGGACAGTCAACAAAACAGCTATCAATTTAAGACATTAAATCATTTTGTCATTTTGCCCCTTTTCTGATGCCTCCTGAATGCCATGTTTTTCAACCAAACAGTATGCCTTGAACAATTTTTGTAGAGGCTCACCCAAGGAACATTTCTACCAAACTATATTGGAATCTGACATGCAGATTCAGAGAAGGAGATTTTTAAAGTTTGGATATTTTGCCCCATTTCTGATGCCGCAGCAACCCTGGCGGCCATGTTTGTCAACGGATCGGACATATTTGAACGATCTTGGTAGAGGGTGCCTCAAGGAACATTTGTGCAAAATAATTTTCAAATCGGGCTAATACTTTTGGACATGAAGATTTTTAAAGTTTGAACAATGCACATATAAGGAAACCAAGCTTCGCCCCCTGGCGGCCATGTTTTTTCAACGGATCGGGAATATTTGAACAATCTTGGTAGAAGGTTCCCCAAGGAACATTTGTGCAAAATAATTTACAAATCAGGCCAGTAAGTTTTAACAATGCACATATAAGGAAAATAAGCTTCGCCCCTTGGCGGCCATGTTTTTTCAACGGATCGGGAATATTTGAACAATCTTGGTAGAAGGTTCCCCAAGGAACATTTGTGCAAAATAATTTACAAATCAGGCCAGTAAGTTTTAACAATGCACATATAAGGAAAATAAGCTCCGCACCCTGGCGGCCATGTTTTTCAACGGATCGGAAATATTTGAACAATCTTGGTAGAGGGTACCCCAAGGAACATTTGTGCAAAATAATTTTCAAATCGGGCCAGTACTTTAGGACAAGAAGATTTTTTAAGATTTGGCAATTTTCACCTTTTCTGTTGCCACAGCAACCAAAGTTCTCGATGGAATTTAAATTTTTGAGCAATTTTGAAAGTGGTCCACCAACGGAACATTCCTGTGAAGTTTGGTTAAATTTGGTCAAGTGGTTAAGGAGGAGATGATCTAAATGTCTAAATGTCTAAATGTTAACAACGGACGACAGACGACGGAAGACGGACAAAAAGTGATCAGAATAGCTCACCTTGAGCTTTTGGCTCTAGGTGATCTAAAAAGCAGCCCATGAGGTTAAATTTGTCTTTCTCTAACAACAATTTCATAAAATAGTATAATATTGGCATATTAAATACATGTATTATAATTATGTATATCAAGCTATGAATAACTTGTGTACTGCAGCTAGATGAATCATGCCTTATCTTGAATTCAACAATCATTGCTAATAGTACATTTAAGATTAAAATGAACATAAATCAAATAATGCATTCATAACTCTTAAAAATAAGCTGCATGTCAAGTTAAATTTTCTTATAATGATTGGTTCTAAAAATTAACAAAATGGGCATGGCTGTTTAAATGTAAAATTATCAAAATCACAACTTTGTACAAAATATCAAACTGGATTTCCACTCCTCTAGGTATAGAAGAAAAAATAACACTGACCAACCAACACTGTGACCCCACAATACACAAACAGATTCATGGTAGAGGTATAAATAAAAATAAATTGCTCAATTATTCCATCCAAGTAAAACATCCTGTCTCAAAGTTTCTTCTGAATTTTTCAAATAATCTGTTCTTTACTCAATGTTTTCAAATTGAACATTATTTAAAAAGCTTATCTTTCAAATACAAAAACATATACCTGGACAAGCAAATGTAAGCAACATCCTTATTTATTTCTTGAATGCCATTCTTCCTTACTGCATCCATGCCTTGAACCTGGTAATATTCAAAGAACAAGTTTAAATTTTATTTTATTTATTTCTAACTATTTCCCAAACACAACACATCAAAACTAGAACTATCACTGAAGATGATAAATACCCCCAAAACAGTACCTTGACCCACACCATAACTTAATAAGTAAAAGGGCCATAACTCTGTATAATAACATGCAATTGTAAGACCTTTAGGATATGCACATCTCCTCTTGGTATAGAAGCTTAATGTAAAATTTAATTGAATTCCACCTAGTGGTTTGTAAGAAATAGGCTGCACAAAATATGGCTTCCGGCTGACCGACCGACAGACAGATAGACCAACACAGTGACTCCTATATACCCCGTCTTCTTCGAAGGGGGTATAATAATCTAAATAAAGAAAATTTGTTTTTGAATTAAGTTTTAAACATTGCAGCAAAAGGAGAAATGGTTCATTTTAAATTGACAACTGCAGACAAGTCAAAATGTACTTGCATGTAGCAAATGGTAAAATTGCATTAAACATTAGTAAATTCATGACATCAGTTGCCACCGAGTACCTGGATTTGTGAACTGATTTCCCTGTACAAATTATAAGTGTAGATTTGATGAAACAGAATCCAATTCAAATTATTCACTGATGCAGTCCGCTTTTGATATTTCTGCAGCAACATTTTTGTTACAAACGTTTAAAATTCTCAATCACAAAAAGTTTCCTTTATTCTGACACCCTTTTCTTTAGATGTTTTAAATGAGTTTCAAAACAGCATATATCAGACATATTTTTAATAGAAATATATGCCTCTTATTCTCACAACATGTTTTTTACATATTTTGGTTATATTGTTGTATAACAACAAGATGCGCAAGAGGGCCAGTATCGCTCCACTGCCATTAGGCAAAAATTAAATCTCCAAACAGCCCAGCCCCCTGGTGGCAATGTTTTTTTACCAATCACCATGGCTTGAAGGAATCTTTTAGGGTGTTACTCAAGGAACATTTAAGCAAAATTATTCGAAAATCAGCCAAATACTTTGGGAGGAGATTTTTAAAGTTTTCACTATAGCCATATATTGAAAAAATAGCCACGCCCACTGGCAGCCATGTTTATCCACCAATCAACATGGCTTGAAGGAAACCAGAATTTTTGAGGATCCACATAAATTGAAGGAATTTAGGAGAGGACATTGAGAAGATGCTTCTTATGAAGTTTCATCCCAATGGTTAGGGAGCAAAAGTTGTTTGAAACAAAAAGTTGACACAAGCACGCACACCGGACAATTCGTTGTGACATAAGCTTGACTGGCTTTAAGTTTAACCTAGTGGAGCTTAAAACTGGTAGTGCAAAATACGGCTTAAAGACCAACCTATTTCCAGTTGTGATCACCTATTTCCAGTTGTAATCATTCTTTCTTAGTAAACTGTACAGCAGGCCATCTGCAACATGCTTGGACTGTATATCCTTTCCCTACTAATGACAAATAAAATGTATAAGAAAGGGAATGTTTATTGCTCAACATTTGATACAATAATGCAAAAGTGAAATTTTATTTACCGTTTTTCTTTCTGACATACAACAAATCTGCAGCACATTACTTATATATAGTATTATAGTACCGTACTTATATACACATATATTGGCAAAATGGATTTGCATATTATTATATATGAAGGAGTTAATTTATTTCCGGCCCTGCATTCAATGACTGATCATAACACACAATCCCAATAATGAACATATGAAGCAGGAGTTATTTTTATGTTTAATACTGATTGATTTTAAAGAATAAATGTCTAATAACCCTTTGCTTCATTCAGATGCTTCTATTCAATAATTTTACTTTCATTACTAGATATTTTTCTTTATTTTTGATTAAATGTTTTCAAAGTCCTCTGCGACTGATTTGTTGTATGTAGGAATGGCTTAAACACAGGGCTTATATATGCTAATCTTCTGGTCAGTTTCTATAAACACATCTTATTTTGGAAAGATAGCATCTGCAAGCATGAACGTATAATTTGTAAACATGTATATTTAAAAACATGGTGGATGAAAAGGAAATTAAATTAAGATCATTTATCTTCTCCCACAATTGTTTCTAAAGCTATTTGCTGCATGTTTGTAAAAAGTCATCTGCTCTAGAAAAAGATTTTACCAGTGTACATGTATGGAACAGCTATTCAACTATTCTACTGCATTTCAAAACACACTTTCTATCAAAGAAATGGAATCATGAAAATAATAGATACAAATATTTACATACACACCGTTTCTAATAAGCCCATCATTATGTTCTTCTATCAAAAGTATGCAAGAAACAACCACATCTGGTCATTCCATAACATCCAGTCTGTTTTGCCTTTATGGAAGATGGAAAGAAGAATATCATTACAATTTAATTCTTTAACCCTTTCCCTCATACAACAATTATGCAGCAGACAACATATTTTGTCAAAAAATAGAAAATCTCTATAAGTGAATGGATAACCTATGATTAAAAGTGGAAAACATTGTGGCAAAAGGAGAAGTTGCTTGTTTTGAGTCATTTCTTCTTTTGTCACTATGTTTTCAAAAAGCTGTCTGCTGCATAGGCGTCAGAAAGCATCTATATGAGGAAAAGGGTTTTATGGAGATGAGAATTTAACATTTGTAAAAAGCTTTTCTCAGTACTGTATAATAGTCATCAACTTGTCAAACATTGAAATATAATAGATCCAGAGACCTAGACACACTATGCTATATCACTCTTTTAACCATTTCTAACGTATAAGAAAGACATTGCAACTGATAATATTTTATTGGTGTTTTATGCTGCTTTCAGCATTATTTCAGTTATATCACGGCAACAGTACACTTATTCCTGATCCCTTGGTAAACAAGCCAGTACAAGGCTAGGAAATGTGCCTTGCCCAAGTGCACTCCACCATGACCACTGTGCCTTGACTGGGGATCTGATAATGTCAATAAATGAAAGAATATTAATTGAATCGAGTTGAAAACATTCTAGTAAATGGAGAAATTGCTCATTATGACTTATTTCTCCCTTTGTCACAATGTTTTAAAATTCGTCTGCTGCATATACCGTACATGAACGCCCAGAATGTGTTTGCAAGTGGGAAAAGGGTTAAACATAATATTATTATTTTTTACCAACAACCTAGTGTTTGGTGAACAAATACCATTTTAAACCTTTTCCACATGCAGAAATATTCTATGTTAATTCAAGTTACACAAGTAACATCGCGAAGTTCTAATATAGATATGGCAACTATCAAGAGAGAGAGAGAGAGAGAGAGAGAGAGAGAGAGAGAGAGAGAGAGAGAGAGAGAGAGAGAGAGAGAGAGAGAGAGAGAGAGAGAGATTATTCAGCCTGTATTGTTTAATAATGCTTATACTGATTGTACAGATAACACCAAATCAAGTTAGTTCAGTAGAAAACTGAAAATAGAAAAATAAGCATTCCTCAGTCATCGCACAAAAAGTCAAAGACATTTTCATCTAAATGGTGTCAAAGCAACTGGATATAAACACAGTTATGAGTGAAATATTCAAAGAAAATATACCAGTCTACAGCATAAGTCATTAAATATCACGAAGCTAGGGTAAAAATAGTATGATATCGAAACCCGATGGAGCGAATCGTTCTCCTGAACATAACTATAAAACATTGAAATGTGTCAAATAATGCATCTCATATTGTAGATTGATCATAACAAACTTACTCTATGGGGGTCATTGACTCGAGAAAAGATCTAAAATGTATTTATCGCCAGGCGATGTACAACAAGCAAATTCATGAAATTTATATCCCCCGCTTGCAGGAAAATGTTGAGGTTAGGTTTAAACATGTCAGTAGACTTTTTATTGAACATGTATTACAGGGTAAATTAAACGAACTTGGCCTAGGTTGTTACCAAGTTTGTGGCAGTTATTGCACGGAAACAGCAAGAAACAACTTTGTTTGTTACATAACGGGCCATAACTCCACCGAATAAAGTCCGCCGAAAGTGACGATCGAACTTGGCCTAGCCCTTAAGGCATTTAACATTGTAACCAATTTTGAAAAAAAACCGGTTCACATTTGTGGCAGTTATTGCACGGAAACAGCAAGAAACAACATTTTTTGTTAAATAAGGGGGCCATAACTCCACCGAATAAAGTTCGCCCGAAAGTGACGATCGAACTTGGCCGAGCCCTTAAGGCATTTAACCTTGTTACCAAGTTTGAAAAAAAAAATCACATTTGTGGCAGTTATTGCACGGAAACGGCAAGAAAACAACATTTCTTGTTGAATAAGGGTCCATAACTCCACCGAATAAAGTCCCCCGAAAGTGACGATTAAACTTGGCCTAGCCCTTAATGCATTTAACCTTGTTACCTAGTTTGAAAAAAACTGGATCACATTTGTGGCAGTTATTGCACAGAAAACAGCAAGAAACGACTTTTTCTTTGTTAAATAAAGGGCCATAACTCCACCAAATAAAGTCCGCCGAAAGTGACGATCAAACTTGGCCTAGCCCTTAAGGCATTTAACCTTGTTACTAAGTTTGAAAGAAAACGGTTTACATTTGTGGCAGTTATTGCACGGAAACAGCAAGAAACGACATTTTTTGTTAAATAAGGGGCCATAACTCCACCAAATATAGTCCGCCGAAAGTGACGATCGAACTTGGCCTAGCCCTTAAGGCATTTAACCTTGTTACCAAGTTTGAAAAAAAAATATTCACATTTGTGGCAGTTATTGCACGGAAACAGCATGAAACGAGACATTTTGTGTTAAATAAGGGGCCATAACTCCACTAAATAAAGTCCGCTGAAAGTGACGATCGAACTTGGCCTAGCCCTTAAGTTACCAAGTTTGAAAAAAAATGGTTCACATTTGTGGCAGTTATTGCACGGAAACGAAGTGTGACAGACAGACAGACAGACAGACAGACAGACAGACAGACAGACGGACAGACGGGACAGACGGACAGACGGACAGACAGACGGACAAACCGAAATTAATAACCCCCCTTTGTTTCTTCTCGAAAAAGCGGGGATAAAAAGGCAGCCATGCCGTCTCGAAAACGTAATAAAAAGTAAATGGCGAATGTCAAGGGCGATAACTTTTCCAAAACACCTAAACTAAAGTATTACTGAGATATATAGATATCATATTAATCGAGTATTACAGCAACTTATATAGAGAGGGGGGAAAGACAAACAGAAATAAAGAGACATAC
>JASEVX010000832.1:0-41449 GCA_031761405.1 Serripes groenlandicus
CGCAAGGCAGTTTCACTTATTCATGATCCCTGGGTAAACAAACCAGTACTAGGATAGAAAATGTGCCTTGTCAAAGGGCACTCCACCATAACCGTAGTGCCGCGACTGGGGATCGAACCCGGGCCACCCGGTTTCGAAATCCCCGAAGCTAACCACTCGACCACAGCGGATTCCGTAGACGACATTAGAAAACAGTGTGGCCAAAAGAAGAAAGAAGAAATTTATTCTTTTGTCACACATCTTTAAACATTTATTTAATTATCATACTTTCATTTATGCAGAGAATTTTTATTTTTAACAAGACGTTTTCAAATTTGTCTGCCGCAGATTTGTTGTATGTGGGGAAAGGTTTATAGTATATTTTAGGCTTATCATAGGTCATAGGTAGACGATCAAATAAACTTTATATAGACTGACTTTAATGTGTAGAATCAAACAACAGAAACACAATTTATTATTATGCCGAATTTATATTCCCCTTCAAAAGGGCGTGCTGACAGACTGGTTCGTACATATTTGATTACGAATTGATGTAATAGAGTCGTTTCGTACATATTAAATTACGTACACAGTCAAAATGCACCAATAAATTAAGGGATGTCTGGTATTTAGTAATATTCCTGCATGGTAAATACAGTTTATAGTTCCCGACACTTAAAAGCTGTCCCTAGGGTTTAAAGACGGGGACGTGTCGGGGAGATGGGGGTTTAATGCATTTTTGTTTAAGTATCACATTTATCCTTTCCATCATACAATAAACCTGCAGCTTACGAATTTGAAAACCTCTAGGGAAAACGGTGAACAATCTCATGAAAACATAAACTTATTGAATATAGTTGGAAACACAGTGGAAAATGAAGACATTTACACATCATTTATGCACTTTTTAATTTTGCCACAATGTTTTTAAAGTCGTCTGCTGCGGGTAAGTAAGAATGTGTATGTAAGTGGGAAAGGGTTAACATTCTCACACGAGACACACGAGACACTCCTTAAACATGATAGAAACGGCTTCACCACATTTCGTTCCTGATTTGATTTTTGCTTTTGTCACAACGTTTTAAAAAGTCGTTTGGTGCAGGTAGAGGATAACCCGACTAAAATAGTTCAAAAGTCGTCTGCTGCGGGTACGTTAGAATGTGTATGTAAGTGGGAAAGGGTTAACATTGTCAAACGATACACACGAGACACACGAGACCACACGAAACACACGAGACATACGAAACACACGAGACACACGATACACACGAAACACACGAAACACACGAGACACACGATACACACGAAAACACACGAAACACACGATACACACGAAACACACGAAACACACGAGACACACGAAACACACGAGACACACGAAACACACGCGAGACACACGATACACACGAAACACACGAAACACACGAGACACACGAGACACACGAAACACACGAGACACACGAAACACACGAGACACACGAAACACACGAGACACACGATACACACGAAACACACGAAACACACGAGACACACGATACACACGAAACACACGAAACACACGATACACACGAAACACACACGAAACACACGAGACACACGAAACACACGAGACACACGAAACACACGAGACACACGATACACACGAAACACACGAAACACACGAGACACACGAGACACACGAAACACACGAGACACACGAAACACACGAGACACACGAAACACACGAGATACACGATACACACAAAAACACGAAACACACAAAACACACCGATACACACGAGACACACACAACACATATCGGAGTCGTTCCAGAGCTAAACCAACATTATTGACTCTGCGTAATGTATCGACCCAGATCTAGCCTGCAGCAGTCGACGTAATCCGGGCCGACACATTCCGTCACAGAGGTATAGAGGTATAGAGTAATGATTCCTGAAACAGAAAATCCACAGGAGGCGAAAAGTGTATACCCGGATTAGCCTGCGCGGCATGTTTAGGTTGATCCGGGTCGATGCTTTACGCAGAGTCCACAATGTTGGTTTTCTTGCGAAAAGACGTCTGACTACCTCCCCACGTTGCGTTAAAGTTGGATGACAAATTGACTTTTGTAAATAATTGGATGAATTGAAGGACGAGTCGGGTTTCGAACTCATCATTATGTGGACTTAAACCTCTCGTTTGTCGTAACCAACATAGTAATTGCGGCTTGATAAATCTTAAGTATGAATAAGTCACTGGCATATGACTCTACGGCACATTAAAATGAAATCAACAAGAAACTTAAAAAATCCCGTGTGATTTAAACATTGAATAATTGATATCATATTCAATCTTGTTACACATTACCGATCTTCCCATCCAACATTTATGGGGGGTTTATGAGTATCCTTATATCATTATGACCAACATCTCACCAACATTGACTTTCGAAGGGTCGGACATTTATGGTAATAAACAGCTAATAGATATCTCGTCCATGTTATTTCTCTGAGATCAAATGAGAAACCTTTGTTGTGGGTACTCAAACGTATTGTCTCTCTGAGTACCAACAACATTGTTTTGAAGGCCAAATAATAATGTTTTAACACGAAATGCAAAACAGGACAGATCTTGATCAGACAGTGATAAGGCTACAATATGAGAACTCTCCCTTTATACAAGTATGATTGATTGATTGATTGATTGATTGATTGGGTTTAACGCCGTTTTTAACAATTTCTCAGTCATATCACGGCGGCCAGTTCACCTACTCATATGTTTCCTGGTTTTCGCACACCAGTACTCCACACAACAATCTTCCAAAGCAACTGGCTGCTTTTCCACATAGACTTAGCCCATTGGTGGAAGACGAATGACGCATGTCGCAATGACTTTTGTCAATCGTCAGACAGAAAGTTGGCCGAGCCGGGATTCGAACTCACAACCCCTGGATTGACAGCCCGCGTCGTTACCGACTGAGCTACCGGGACTCGACTTATACAAGTATGATAATTGAATATAATTGAAAACAGAGTGGCACTTATTTTGTGCGGTTTTTATTTTATTCAATTGTCGTCTGCTTCTTAGGTCTTTCTTTTACAAAATGATCCGTTCCGCAAAAAAAAAAAAAACATTATGGCCTCTGCGTAATGTATCGACCCAGATCAGTCTGCGCGGTCCGCGCAGACTGATCTGGGCCGACACATTCCGTCTAGGGCGGAATAGAGGTATAGAATATTGATTCCTGAAACAGAAAATCCACAGGAGGCGAAATGTGTTTATCCGGGTAAGCCTACGCGTCATGCTTAGGATGATCCGAGTCGATACTTTAATGTACACAATGTTGGTTTTCTCGCGGGACGGCTCATTAATGTATTAATTGGAGACATCGGTCAGTTATCTCCCTTTAATACTCTCTACATCTAGCTAGGTCCTATCATTTGGTTTCCTCTGTTTTTATCATTGGTTTCTTTGCACTGGATGGTGCACTTATAATTGCATTTTCTTGGCCAACTGTTATTAGATTGATTAGTAATTCCCACATTTGTTTTCTTTAAACACTGCTATGTAAATTTTCTCTTTTGAATCATCACTTTAATTAACACACTTATGATTAATGTGTACAGAGTAATTGCAATATCTCATTGCGAAATAGCGATAAAGACAAAGGATTCCAACTAAAAGGACCTACAAACTATTTGGTCTTCCTTGGTCTTTATCTGACAAGGGAGATAATCTAATTATCACTAATGTCCCCTCATTAGATTTAAGGTTGGTTTTCGCAGAGCCACCGTCTGTATAGAGGTTAGGATTATTATCAATATAATTTGTACGTTTAAAAAACAAAAAAAGGGAATAACAACATTGAAATACAAGCTATGCAAGGAAACAATGAATGTAGTGAAAGCGCATTACAACAGATGCAACAGGCTCCTTTTAACCAAAACCGCAACAATGATGTTGTCAAAGTAACTTTTGTTTAACAGAAGGCGAAATTAAAAAAAAACGTTATATGCAACCTTAACCCTTTCTCACATACATACATACACTTTCTAACGACTCTGCAGCAGATGACAGTTATAAACATTGTGGCAGTGGAAGACATTGCTCATGATGAGCAATTTCTCCTTTTCCATGTTTCCACAATGTTTTCAATTTTATTCTAAAACTTAACTTTTATATTTAGATGTTTTCCAGATTTTCTACACATGATTTCAAAGTTGTCTGCTGCAGATTCGCTGTTTAGATGTGGGGAAAGGTTAATCCTTTCCCTCATATAGACGCTTTCTGACGCCTCTGCAGCAGACGGCTTTTTGAAAACATAGTGACAAAAGAAAAAATTGCTCAAAACGAGCAATTTCTCCTTTTGTCACAATGTTTTCCACTTTTAGTCATAGGTTATCCATTCAATTATAGAGATTTTCTATTTTTTGACAATATATGTTCAAAGTCGTCTGCTGCAGAATTGTCGTATAAGGGAAAGGCTGAACAAGCCAATTAAAACCCAATCCATCAACTAGAGAATGTTACATGTGATAGAAATTTGAAAACAAATGTAAATTTAAATGTCATCTTAGCGTGCAGTTGGTATTTTATTAATTTAGAACATTTCATCCTGAATTTGCTACTCACATTTCGATCTAAATGCCAAATCATTTGAAATTCAACACAGGGAAAATAAATGACAAGGGTACACTTGCGATCATTGTAAGTCCTGATCAGCATGTGCATGTCCTGATCAAGTCAATGGAATCATCGAATATCTTAAAGTAAAGAAGTGACATACTGATCGAGTTCAGTGAAGGAATGTATGGTCCGATCTTAAACTTTACAAGAGCTTTTATTCGAAGACGCATTTTCCTACGACGAAGTATACATTTGTTTTTCTATTGTGAACGTTTTCCCTAACACTCTTTCCCAAAATGCAGATACACTTCGACGCAACGTAAAACATTGTTGGAAAAGGGGATATTGCTCATCATGAATCACAGACTGGAATCCGATTTCACAAACCACTCTAAAATCATTCTAATTCCAGCTTGATATTATCCTGCATTTAACCTTCTGACAGACTTAACCATACGGTAAAGCCAATCAGAAATGGTGTTACTATGTTAACTTAGAATTTGAATGACATTTAACCCTTTCCCCTCATATAGACGCTTTCTGACGCCTCTGCAGCAGACGGCGTTTTGAAAACATAGAGACAAAAGAAGAAATTGCACAAAACGTGCAATTTCTCCTTTTGCCACAATGTTTTCCACTTTTAGTCATAGGTTATCCATTCAATTATAGAGATTTTCTATTTTTTGACAAAATGTGTTCAAAGTCGTCTGCTGCTGAATTGTCGTATGAGGGAAAGGGTTAATTATAAATTAGATTTTTCCACATTTTCCAGCAAATGTTTTCTAACTTATCTGCAGCCGATTTGTTGTCTGTGGAAAAGGTTTTAACGGTTGTAGCGAAACAACGTTTCTAAATAAACAACACACTTTTAGTTTATTCCATAAATCAACACCAACGAATCCAAGAAGAATACACCTAAATGTCTCCAGTTACTCGTTAAAATTCCCCATATTTACACATATTTCCGTTTCTCCCTGACTCAGCGTTCCCCGTCTCACAGGAAATGAACCATTCGGGACAGCATCGGATTTTTCTGCACCAACTCTATTGACCGAAACATAGCGACTTGAAAAGCCACAGTTTTCCTGGTTCAATTTATTGGAATCAATGAGTAAGTCCAAACGTATCCGAACACAAATCTATAAATACAATCTTGCATGGCGGATAGGAAGTGTATGATTGAATATCACTCTAGAATTTATCGGAGTGTCAAAATTCATGAGAGTTCTGAAGTAAAAAACAGAGATTGTGGCGTTACCAAGTACAGTGCATCCATCGATCGATGGTAAGCCTTGAGATCAACAGTATCGTGACCTTTTAGCGGCCTTCGTAAAATTATTTATGTCTCTTTATATTCTTTATTCTTTATATTATTTTTTGCCGAGCCCCGGTAGCTCAGTCGGTAGCGACGCGGGCTGTCAATCCAGGGGTTGTGAGTTCGAATCCCGGCTCGACCAACTTTCTTTCCGACGATTGACAAAAGTCAATGCGACATGCGTCATTCGTCTTCCACCAATGGGCTAAGTCTATGTGGAAAAGCAGCCAGTTGCTTGGGAAGAGTGTTTTGTGGAGTACTGGTGTGAGAAAACCAGGAAATGCATGAGTAGGTGAACTGGCCGCCTTGATATAACTAAGAAATTGTTGAAAACGGCGTTAAACCCCAATCAATCATTATATTATTTTTTCGGTGATAGCTGTTTAACCTCAGTTTTGGCGATCCTACGGGAGGCACTAATAAGATGAAGTTTTAAAATGAAATGTTCTGCATACTAACTTTTAATTGTTTTCCTTAAGAAAGAAAATTCAGTGAAAAAAATCAGAGAAAACGTATAAAATATAATATTTAAGAGCAAAATATCAATTATTTTTGAAACATGATAAGTTTTCAGTTGTTTATCGTCAATTGAAACTTATACACCTCTTGGGAGCGTTACTAAGTACAGTGCATCCAGTCATCGATCGTAAGCTTTGAGATCAACAGTTTCGTGCCCAACTAGCGGCCTTCGTAACATTCTGTATGTCTCTTTCTGTGTTTCTTTATATGAGCCTTCCCGCGAAAAAAACCATCATTGTGGACTTTGCGAAAGAAAATTGACTCGGATCAGCGTAAGCATGCCGCTCAGGCTTTACCCGGACAGATAGTTTTCGCCTCCTGTGGATTTTCTGTTACAGGAATCATATATCTCTATACCTCTATCCCCCTGAGACGGAATGTGTTTGTCCGGATTAGCCTGTGCAGGCTGATCTGGGTCGAAATATTACGCATAGACCATTATGTTGGGTTTCTTTCGTGGAACCGCTCATATGCTTTATTCTTTATAAAAAAAAAATCCTGTTAAATATTACATCATGCCTCAGTGTATGTGAACATCAATCGGTCGTTTAAATCTTTCAGCGCCGACTCGTTTAAAGTAGACTCTTTCATGTTCAAATTCGGGCTTCTCCATTTTTCAAGATATAAAAATTTGGACTATTTTAATAACTAAAAGACAAATAATGCTGATTTCAGGTGAGACAGCTCGTTACGAGCTGGCTCGCCTGAATCAGTATTGTTTGCAAAAACCTCAATTTGCCTTTGGCGCTGAAAGAGTTAAACGAATCGTTTAAAGTAGACTCTTCCATGTTCAAATTCGGGCGTCTCCATTTTTCATGATATAAAAATTTGGACTATTTTAATAACTAAAAGACAAACAATGCTGATTTCAGGTGAGACGAGCTGGCTCGCCTGAATCAGTATTGTTTGCAAAAACCTCAATTTGCCTTTGGCGCTGAAAGAGTTAAACCTTCCCCCCCCCCCCCCCCCCCCCCCCCCCCCCCCCCCCCCCCCCCCCCCCCCCCCATACGACAATTCTGCAGCAGACGACTTTGAACATATTTTGTAAAAAAATAGAAAATCTCTATAATTGAATGGATAACCTATGACTAAAAGTGGAAAAACATTGTGGCAAAAGGAGAAATTGCTCGTTTTGAGCAATTTCTTCTTTTGTCATTATGTTTTTAAAAAGCCGTCTGCTGCAGAGGCGCCAGAAAGCGTCTATATGAGGGAAAAGTAATTAAAAGTAATTAAATGTCATTCACATTCTAAGTTAACATAGTAACACCATTTCTGATTGGCTTCTGATTGGCTTTACCGTATGGTATGGTTAAGTCTGTCAGAAGGATACATGCAGGATAATATCAAGTTGGAATTATAATGATTTTAGAGTGGTTTGTGAAATCGGATTCCAGTCTGTGAAACATAATGATTTTTATAATGTTTTACTATTCCGTAATTTTGTCTAGCTAGTGAATATGATTAAAAAATATAGTCAAAGGGGGAGAAATTTGCTCATTATTAACCACTTCCCATTTTGCGACAATTCTTTGAAAAGCCGTCTGCTGCAGAGGCGTCAAAATGTGTTTACATTTGGGAAAGAAACTGTTATAACCGAAAAATGATCTCCCTGAATCAGTTAATGGATGAAGACTATGTAATCAAGCCACAGTGCTGTGATATGATTAAGCCGTTTCTGGTTATTTCGTACAACAATACCGCCACTTTCATCATTTATTCCTAACAACGGGTTGCTGGTCTTCAAGACGAGTAGATTGGCTGTTTGTGAATAAATTGTCCATTATAACAAGTTCTAATCCGTCGAACGAAGACCAGTTCCCCCAATAACCGAAACGGTTTGCTTTTAGTTGTTCAAAATCCGCCTTGGTCGAGTGGTTAGCGTCGGGGATATGAAACCGGGTGTCCCGGGTTCGATCCCAAGTCGCGGCACGACGGTCATGGTGGAGTGCCTTTGGGCAAGGCACATTTTCTAGCCTAGTACTTGTTTGTTTACCCAGGGATCATGAATAAGTAAACTGTCGTGATATAACTAAAATAATGTTGAAAGCGGTGTAAAACCCCAATAAAACAAATTTTAGTTTATATCCACATTATCCATTCAAAACAACTCACTGTGTTGTGATCACACTTCTTGCGAAAGATCCAATACAATTCTTTCCAAGCAAATGGCTTATTCTTTCCACCGAAATTGACTTTAGTTTGCGTATACAGACTTCGCTTTGAAAGAGAAAAATGAAGGCTGGACATATCGGCTTACGTAAATCGACTGAAAGATTGAATTGGGTTCGAATTAGTCATGCTTAGATTGAGAGCAGACTTCATTAGAAAGATTCCATGAACGTATTTCAAAGCAACTAGTTGCTTTCTTACACTGTATTGACTTTGACAGATAAAATGAAAAGGTTGGGCTCATCGACTTTGGTCAATCGTCAGACATTTGAGCCGTCACGCGAGAACACCATCATTGTGGTCTCTGCGTAAAGTATCGACCCTGATCAGCTTAAGCATACCGCGCAGGCTTACCCGGATAGACATCTGTCGCCTCCTGTGTATTTTCTGTTTCAGGAATCATTACTCTATACCCCTATCCCCATGAGACGGAATGTGCTAGTCCGGATCAGTCTGCGCGGACAGCGCAGGCTGATCTGGGTCGATACATTACGCAGAGGCCATAATGTTCGTTTTGAGGCAACTCATCACAAAGATGCCGCATAATCCTCTGTAAGCAACTGTTTGCGTCCTTAATCAGACGGTCATCAACTTTTGTCAGTCGTCAGAAAGAACTTTGATCACATTTGATCACAATAAGCCATATATAGGTCTCGAGACAACTTCATCACAATATATCTCTCTAAGCAACTGTCTGCTTTCCTATGCGGACGCTCATCGACTTTTTTGTCAAGCGTCGGATAGAATTTTTGATCGAGTAGGAACTAATTCATCAAACATGATGTAACTGGGAGGCTATATTTAAATGCAAGCAGTGTTGTTGTCCATCGGTCGTATTTTCAACATGTATCAAGCAACATTTTGTTTTGTTTATAGTTGAGCAATGCTCCAGAAAGAAAAAATAGCGTTATTGTGATTATTACATATCTGGAAACATCGTTTAAACTTATTTATTTTTTATTTAACATTGTTTGGGAAACAAGCTTTCAGATTATCCTAATCACGCTCGATATCTGCTTCCTGGAGACAGTGACTTAACCAGTGCTCGCGCCGTTTGTGTGGACAAATCCCAAAAGGGCAGAACCCGCTCATCACGGGAGTCGAACCCGGGACCTTATGCTACGAGAGACAGACGTTCTACCACTGCACCACTGTCTTCCCTGTGCTTCCATACTTAGGTCTTAAAGTAGTAATTTTAACCATTTCCCTCATACAGACGCTTTCTGACGCCTCTGGAACAGACGTCTTTTGAAAACATTGTGGCAAAAGAAGAAATTGTTCATGATGAGCAATTTCTACTTTTGCCACAATGTTTTCCTCTTTTATTCATTAGTTATCCATTCATTATAGAGATTTTCCATTTTTTGAAAAAATATGTTCCAAGTCGTCTGCTGCAGATTTCTTGTATGAGGGAAAGGGTTAAACCTTCTATGACTAATGACGAAAATCCTAAAAGGAAAACCAACTCATCACGGGATTCGAACTCCGGATCTTTGGTACTAGAGGCCGACGCTCTACCTCTGCACAACTGTCTTTCAGAGGACTTTCATGAATATTTAGTATTTACTTTTAAATGACACCGAAATAGCAATACAACAATACGTTTACTGTGTTATTCCGAAATAGAAATACAACAATACATTTAATGTGTTATTCTTGTTGCCCATATAAGAAACCACACGGGATTATATATAGTGAAGCGGTCACGTGACATCTAAATGAACACGTGATATATGCCAGACGGCCGACTTTCTCTAGCCTATCGATTTGTTTCGTAATTGAAATACAGTCTGTGTTTGTGTTTCGTGACCAAAAGGTTAGAACGTCAATCATAGAAATCGTCCAGTGACCAGAACAAATTAGTTGCGTTTAACCCTTTCCCTCATACAACCAATTCTGCAGCAGAAAACTTTGAACATGTCTTGTCAAAAATTAGAAAATCTCCATAATTGAATGGATAACCTATGACAAAAAGTGGAAAACATTGTGGCAAAAGGAGAAATTGCACGTTTTGTGCAATTTCTTCTTTTGTCACTATGTTTTCAAAAAGCCGTCTGCTGCAGAGGCGTCAGAAAGCGTCTATATGAGGGAAAGGGTTAACCCTGTCCCACATACAACAAATCTGCAGCAAGACGACTATGAACTCATCTGGAGGAAAAATATTGAAAGTCTCTTAATATAAACTTTAATTTTTAGAATAGAGTTGAAAACATTGAGGCAAAATGTTTTCAAAACTTGTCTGCTTTAGAGGCGTCATAAAGCGTCTGCATGTAGGAAAGAGGTTTGTAGGGGTCTTTTTCCCAATGCGAACAGTGAAGACTCAGCCGCGCCTGTGGCATCCAGTGTACGTCTACATGCAGGTAGGTTCTTAATGCAATTTTTGATATAAACATAGAAGTGTATAGCCTTACAATAAGTAAATTTATTAAATTACTGTCTAGTTCTAAGCAGAAAGTATTAATTAATCTATGTAGATATATTTCTGAATGTTATGCTTTTCGCGATGACGTAAGAAAGTTAGTTCCCTAACATATTTTATTGTGTACCTTTTTCATTTGATATACTAAATACTATTTATTTGATATATTGTTTAGTTGTATATGTTTTTTTTTTTTTTTTGTCTAAGCCATATTCTTCCGATTTGTAAATGGCCAAAGACAAATTTTGTCGATATTTGCCAATAAAGGATTGAATTGAATTGAATTGTTAACAACAATGTAAGACCCAAAATCGCCAAATGCTGGCTTAAAGTTGTTAAGATGTTTGTTTGTTTGTTTGTTTGTGTGTTTAACGCCGCTTTCAACATGTATTTGTTTCTAAGAATAATAATAAGAATACTTCTGAAAATGATTGGTGAATACGGACCCAGCTTAGCACACATGTTGTTATATAAAAAGCTGGGTCAACGTAGGCGTCGACTTGAGATTGGCAAAGGAATACCTCTCAAATACTTCCTTTTTCCAAAGTATTATACCATTTCTTGAGCGTTGAAAATAGCAAACCAGCTAAGTGGTTAAGCATTGAGTGTGTAACTACTGAATGAAGTAAGTAACTGTTGAATGAAATGTGACAGCCCACACCTATTCTATGTAAATTATGTATGAATGTAATGAAGGGAGGCCATATAGTGTTTTACTGTTAGTGAGTTCCTCAGTTATGTCCCTTATTGAAGGATAAATTTCACAGCCTAAAATAAATGACTACATTGTAATACTTTAAGAATGATAGCTATCTAATATCATTGTGAATATGTTCCTTCACTGTTTTAACCCTTTCCAACCTGTATACGCATTTTGACGCATCTGAAGCAGACGACTTTTGAAAACAGTGCGACAAAAGGAGAAATTGCTCAAAACGAGCAACTTCTCCACCTGCCACAATGTTTTCAACTCTTTTCAGTAATTATTCCTATTTATAGAGCGTTTCGTGTGTTTGCCTATATACTTTCAAAGTCGTCTGCTTCAGATTTGTTGTATGTGGGAAAGGGTTAAGAAATCATCCCCAACACAGATGAAACAATAGAAGGTTACCGTTCTTGGTTATATTGAACCCAAACAAAGATGAAACAATAGAACGTTACCCTTCTCGATTATATAAAACCCCAACCAAGATGAAACAATAGAACGTTACCCTTCTTGATTATATTGAACCCCATCAAAGATGAAACAATAGAACGTTACCCTTCTTGATTATATTGAACCCCATCAAAGATGAAACAATAGAACGTTACCCTTCTTGATTATATTGAACCCCAAACAAAGATGAAACAATAGAACGTTACCCTTCTTGATTATATTGAACCCCAAACAAAGATGAAACAATAGAACGTTACCCTTCTTGATTATATTGAACCCCAAACAAAGATGAAACAATAGAACGTTACCCTTCTTGATTATATTGAACCCCAAACAAAGATGAAACAATAGAACGTTACCCTTCTTGGTTACATTGAACCCCAAACAAAGATGAAACAATAGAACGTTACCCTTCTCGAGTATATTGAAACCCAACAAAAATGAAACAATAGAACGTTACCCTTCTCGAGTATATTGAACCCCATCAACGTACATATACTGTCTATACGTTAGTTCGTAGATACACAGGCCCGAGTGAACCGTGCATTTAATGTCTATAAGTTAGTTCGTAGATACACAGGCCCGAGTGAACCGTGCATTTAATGTCTATATATTTCTTCGTAGATACACAGGCCCGAGTGAACCGTGCATTTAATGTCTATATATTTCTTCGTAGATACACAGGCCCGAGTGAACCGTGCATTTAATGTCTATATATTTCTTCGTAGATACACAGATCCGAGTCAAACGTGTACTTAATGTCTATATATGTGTTCGTAGGTACACAGGCCCGAGTGAACCGTGCATAAGTTATCTATAAAGTAGTTCGTAGTTATACGGATCCGTGCAACAAAAAGTAGTTCGTAGGTACACAGATCCGAGTAAGCCATGCATGCATATGGTGTCTTTACAGTAGTTCGTAAATACACAGATCTGAATAAACCGTGCATATAATGACTATATAATAGTTCGTAGATACACATATCTAAATGAACCATGCATATACGGACTATATAATAGTTATAGGTACACAGCTCCGAATAAACCGTACATATACCGTCTATAAGTTAGTTCGTAGATACACAGATCCGAGTGAAACGTGCAGTTGACGTCTATATATATGTTTTCGAAGGTACACGTGTCCGAGTGAATCGTGAATATTTTGTATATATTCTAGTTCAGAGATACACAGATCCGAGAGAACCGTACAGGTCATGTCTTTATCGAGGGTTTGGCTTGAAACGGTTGTAACTAAAGACCTATTTTGAAAACCCTGGTTTAGGGGCAATTTTGACCCCTTTGTAATGAATGCAAATTTAGGTGCCATTGCTCATAACGAGCAATGGCACCTAAATTACCATTGTTTACCAAGAAAAATGATTTAACGATTGTAAAGACTTAATGGTGAGGTGATTAACCTTGGTAAAAAAAAATGCCAATTTTTGTTACAACCGTATCACGCCAAGCCCTCGATATATTAGTTCGTAGATACACAAAACCAAAACCATACTTATCGCTAGAAACTCCCCAAACATATTTCCTGATAAAATCTTAAATAACCCAGTCCCTTAGGTCTAAATCAATGCTGTTATTCAATATCTATGTATCCAGAAATAAAATAATCAGGCAGAGCTCTAGTTAAAGAGCGGTTTGCTGGTTCTAAAATCCTTATTTTATCCGCTAACACTATGTTGTGGGTACTAAAAAGAATCGTCTCAATGTCACTACACATGATTTGGTTGGATAATAAGAGAGATATTGTGGGGAAAAGAGCTCTAAAACCCCTCGTTATCTGGACTTCTGAATAATGTTCTTAGGGGAAACGTGGTTATTCCTGCTCGTATTGGCCTTTTCCGTAAGACTTACGACTGTTGAATATAAAAACTCTAAAGTTTACTGAGATATAAATTTAGGCATTTTTGACGCTTATGAAGCAGACATCTTTAGAACATAGAGTTGTAGGAGAAGAGATAAAGTGTACCACATAGACATTGCTCCTTTCATTTCAGTGATTACAACGCCAACCTCAAAATCAAATGAGCCGTGCCAATTGATACTGAGTATTGCCTCACATGCAAGGCGCCCCATAAATGCATAGGGAACTTCTGATAACGAAATCTCAGCCAAAAGTGTAGCTCCAGATAAGGAGGGATATTCAGCTCTTTTTCCCCAATTTCTCTCTTATTGTTAAAGCAAACCATATGTTATGGGTACTCAAAAGAATCGTCTCACTGAGACGATTCTTTTGAGTGCCCACAACAAAGGGTTAGACGGTTCAAGTAAAGATTTAAGAACATTAAAAACACCCCTTATCTTGAGCTCTGTAGCTCTAGAACTTTTACGGCAATATTTACTTCACGAGATGATTTTATTTTTATAATATTTATTTTCGTATTTCTTAAAAAGTGTCAGCATCTCAATATTATTTTTTACATTTTTATTCCATTCGGGAGATTTCTGTTTAATATTTTTTTGGCGTTTTACGCCGTTTAAAAAAAAAATTTTTTTTATCACGGCGACAGTTTACTTATTCACGATCCCTTGGTAAATAAACCAGTACTGGGCAAGGAAATCTGCCTTGCCCAAACACACTCCATCATAATCGTTGCACCGCGGCTGGGGATCGAACCTGGGACGCCCGGATCCAAATCCCCGACGCTAATCAGGATATTTAAAAATAGTAGTAGTAGACATTGTTGAGAAAAATAGAAATTGCGCAATGTCGTCGAAGAAATGGAGAAATAACTCATTATGTACAATTTTTCATTTGGGTTCATATTTTTCAAAAATCGTCAGCTGCAGATGCGCCGACTGAATGCGTCTGTATGTGGGACATGGGGGTTAACGCGTTATCAGGTTAAAAGATGTTCTTATCTGTCTGAAATGGAGCTGACCTGGTTTAGAACATATGTTATCACGCATATTTTCGAAAATGCTTCCACACGTGTGAACAATTTAACCCATACCAGCCCCTGGGGTCGAAACATTTTACACCTCACACTGGAAATAGTCCATTCATTTCAATATATCAGCCGTCCCACGAGAAAAACCAACATTGTGAACTCTGCGTAAAGTATCGACCCGGATCAGCCTAAGCATGCCGCGCAGGCTAAACCGGACAGACACTTTTCGCCTCCTGTGGATTTTCTGTTTCAGGAATATTTAATCTATACCTCTATCACCCTGAGACGGAATGTGTCGGCCCGGATTAGCCTGCGCGGATTGCGCAGGCTGATCTGGGTCGATACATTACGCAGGGTCAATAATGTTGGTTTTCTCGTGGAACGGCTCATGTCAGAAATACTTGCTTTGACATTATATAAAAAAAAGAGAAACGGATTACAATAATTCCATGCTGATGTGCCTTTGAGGCTTTCATAACGCCGCTTTCAACAGTAATGCAGTTATGTTACCGGCCTTACCTGGTCACTGAATTACCAGTACTACCGGTACAGTAATGCAGTTATGATACCGGCCTTCCCTGGTCACTGAATTACCAGTACTACCGGCCTTCCCTGGTCACTGAATTACCAGTACTACCGGCCTTCCCTGGTCACTGAATTACCAGTACTACCGGTATTATTTATCCTGACACCGATGCATCTGCCGTAATGCTACCCGGTATACACGCCAACCATGAACGCCAAGGAGGGAAGCCATATTCCCACCATATGCATGGGAAGCCAATATTCCCACCATATGGGAAGCCCATATTCCCACCATATGGGAAGCCCATATTCCCACCATATGGGAAGCCCATATTCCCACCATATGGGAAGCCCATATTCCCACCATTTAGAAATGACAAGTCAATGGAAAAATGATATTCATCTTCTGTATGTACATAAACAAAGGATCGATGACTTGCATGTAAATAATACGAAACTATATACCCCCAAAAAGACAGAACAAAAACATATGTTGCCTATCAACTGATAATCGCACTGATAATGTGTTAAAAAATACCGTTCCTCCCTGTTACATTCAATCCCTTTTTTATTTATCATACGCAGACGTTTTTTGACGCGTTTGCAGCAGACGACCCTTTGAAAAACATTGTGACACATGGATAAATTGCTAAGAATGAGCAATTCATCCCTTAGTCACAGCGTTTTCAAATCTTCAATACTAAAACTTTCAGTTTAACCCTTTCCCTCATATAGACGCTTTCTGACGCCTCTGCAGCAGACAGCTTTTTGAAAACATAGTGACAAAAGAAGAAATTGCACAAAACGTGCAATTTCTCCTTTTGCCACAATGTTTTCCACTTTTTGTCATGGGTTATCCATTCAATTATGGAGATTTTCTATGTTTCGACAAAATACGTTCAAAGTCGTCTGCTCCAGAATTGTCGCATGAGGGAAAGGGTTAACATATTTTCCATGTGTTTGCCAAAATGTTTTCTTTCTAAGTCGTCTGCTGCGGATGATGTAGTATAAGGGAAAAGATTAAAAAGGTGTAACTCACACATGGTTCGTGATACGTGTCTACTCTAGCTAACCCAATACTCCATGTACTATTTCAATACTTCATGTACTATTTCAATACTTCATTAAAACTACGGCAGCTCTAAAGGGACACACACATTTTTATAAATTACATACGATTTTTTTTTTTCGCGTGCCCACGAGATAGTATCTCGTTCGCACGACTTAGTATCTCGTGCGCACGAGATTCTTATCTCGTTACCACGACTTAGTATCTCGTGCGCACGAGATAAAAACAATATTCGTGTGTGTCCCTTTAGAGCTGCCGTAGTAAACCATTCGGATAAAAATAATCAAAATATTTAAAAAATACAAACAAATAAAATTATGCTTCAAGAAATGTTGGTTGATATTTTGGACAATAAGAAACCTCACTCAAAATCGTTATGAATATTTCTAATTGACATTTACACTTTCCCTCATACGACAAATCTGCAGCAGACGACTTTGAACATATTTTTTCAAAGAGTAAAAAAATCTCTATAATTAAATGATGTCGGAGCGCTCGGCCAGTACTAGTCAAAAGTAATCATTTGATTGGTCTATTCGGTACTCGACGACATGTATTAGCCGAATAGACCAATCACATTACATATTTTGACTAGCATTCGCCGAGCACTCTGTGTGTGTTAGGACAATCCGAATATTCCCCTGATATCGTTTCGTTTGTATTCGATAGTAAGGCTTCTTGAAATGTATCCAATAGAATTTGTATGGTCTCAAATTAATCAGACATATGCTTGGTTTTTTCTTTCAAACCGGTCGGTCGATATTAATCGCAATTGAAAATCCAGAGAACTGAAAAAAATCGACGACATTGAATGCTAGTCAACAGATGTAACTTGATTGGTCTATTCGGCTAATACATGTCGGAGCGCTCGGCTAGCGCTAGTCAAAAGATGCAATTTGATTGGTCTATTCGACGCCCGGCGAGTGCTAGTCAAAAGATGTAACTTGATTGGTCTATTCGGCTAATACATGTCGGAGCGCTCGGCCAGTACTAGTCAAAAGATGCAATTTGATTGGTCTATTCGGTATATACATGTCGGAGCGCTCGGCGAGTGCTAGTCAAATGATGTAATTTGATTGGTCTATTCGATTAATACATTTTCGAGCGCTCGGCGAGTTCTAGTCAAAAGATGTAATTTGATTGGTCTATTCGGCTAATACATGTCGGAGCGCTCAGCGAGTGCTAGTCAAAAGATGTAATTTGATTGGTCTATTCGGCTTGTACATGTCCGAGTGCTCAGCGAGTGCTAGTCAAAAGATGTAATTTGATTGGTCTATTCGGCTTGTACATGTCCGAGTGCTCAGCGAGTTCTAGTCAAAAGATGTAATTTGATTGGTCTATTCGGCTTGTACATGTCCGAGTGCTCAGCGAGTGCTAGTCAAAAGATGTAATTTGATTGGTCTATTCGGCTTGTACATGTCCGAGTGCTCAGCGAGTGCTAGTCAAAAGATGTAATTTGATTGGTCTATTCGGCTTGTACATGTCCGAGTGCTCAGCGAGTGCTAGTCAAAAGATGTAATTTGATTGGTCTATTCGGCTTGTACATGTCCGAGTGCTCAGCGAGTGCTAGTCAAAAGATGTGATTTGATTGGTCTATTCGGCTAATACATGTCCGAGTGCTCAGCGAGTGCTAGTCAAAAGATGTAATTTGATTGGTCTATTCGGCTTGTACATGTCCGAGTGCTCAGCGAGTGCTAGTCAAAATATGTGATTTGATTTGTCTATTCGGTAAACACATGTTCGGCGAGTGCTAGTCAAAAGATGAAATTTAATTGGTCTATTCGGCTATCACATTTCCGAGCGTTCGGCGAGTGCTAATCAAAAGATGTAATTTGATTGGCATTTTCGGTTAATATATGTCCAAGCGCTCGGCGAGTGTTAGTCAAAATATGGAATTAGTTTGGCCTATTCAGCTAATTCATTTTCGAGTTTTCGTCGAGTGCTAATCAAAAGATGTAATTTAATTGGTCTATTCGGTTAAAACATGTCCGGGCCGAGCCCCGGTAGCTCAGTCGGTAACGACGCGGGCTGTCAATCCAGGGGTTGTGAGTTCGAATCCCGGCTCGGCCTAACTTTCTTTCCGACGTTTGACAAAAGTCAATGCGACATGCGTCATTCGTCTTCCACCAATGGGCTAAGTCTATGTGGAAAAGCAGCCAGTTGCTTGGGAAGATTGTTGTGTGGAGTACTGGTGTGAGAAAACCAGGAAATACGTGTTTAGGTGAACTGGCCGCCGTGATATGACTGAGAAATTGTTAAAAACGGCGTTAAACCCCAATCAATCAATCAATCAATCAATAAAACATGTCCGAACGCTCAGCGAGTGCTAGTCAAAAGATGTAACTTGATTGGTCTTTGCGGCTAATACATGTTCGAGCGCTCGGCGAGTGCTAGTCAATAGATGTAATTTGATTGGTCGATTCGGTTTATACATGTCCGAAAGTTCAGTGTACATTTATTAGGATATCTGTATACATCCCTAAAGTGACCAACATTGGATTAATTTTATTGTTGTGTTTTATTTTTATGCTGCTTTTAACATTTTGCTCAGTAATATCACGGCGATTCCTGGTTAAGTTACCAGTTATACTGGTCCATATATCCTGACAACCGCCGGTCAGTCGTTATGGTAACCCCACAATCCTGAGTACCAAGGAAGGCAAGCCATTGCTTTCATGTATAACATATTTGGTTTGACCCTGCCAGGGATCGAAGCCACAACCTCCCACAACCGATGCATATTCTCTTCCACTACACCACCGGCGAGTCGTGTCGTGATCTAGTTTTATTGGAGTTTTACGCCACTTTCAACATTATTTCAGTTATATCACGGCGACAGTTCACTTATTCAAGTTCCCTGGGTAAACAAACCAGTACTAGGCTAGAAAATGTGCCTTGCCCCAAGGGCACTCCAATATGGCCGTCGTGCCGCGACTGGGGATCGAACCCGGGACACCCGGTTCCAAATCCCCGACGGTTACCACTCGACCACGGCGGATTCCTTTCATGTGTTATGAACTAATTGAGATTGAGAATATATAACAGGATGAACAGTAATGAACAGTAACCATAACACAACCATTATCATAACGCCTATCGAAATGTATGTCAAAAGAATCAGACTTGAAAACTGCTATCAATTTCATTTCCTTTCCTGCTGATAAGCCCCCCTGAGTCTTTTTTTTTTTTATAACTTTTTTAAACGTTTTCCGATTACAGACGCATTTTAACGCATTTGCAGCAGACGACTTTGAAAACATTTTATCAAAATTAAAAAATTGCTTATGACGAGCAATTTCTTCCATTGCCACAATATTTAAATTCTGTTCAATAACTATATTAACTAAGACCTGTCGTCCCGACAGCACTACGAACTAACCACGACCACCCCGTCGTCGCTACGACTATGTAACGACTTATTACGACATTCACATGTTCACAAATTTGTCCGCGGTTATATGCCCTTCCCGATGCCGTTACGACATATCCCGACTCTTCCCGGGTGACGGGAATCAACCCCGACCATCCTAAGACGTTCCACGATCTTCAGGTCGGTTGGGGAACAGATCGCGAAGGTGGAATGGGGGCTACTACATACAACAAATCTGCAGCAGACGACTTTGGAAAAACCCCAACAGGCAAATAAGTGTTGTGAGACCGCTTTAAAGTAAAGTAAACTTATAGTTGTTGCCAATGGAAAAATTGCTCAGAATCCTTTTGACACAACATTTACAATACTCTTTTGCTGCAAATACTAAAAAATGCGTTAATATGAGGGGAAAGGTTTAGTAATGATATGGGATTCTTTTAACCCGCATTCGTTTACTGCAAATACGCCAAAACGCATGCATGTGGGAAAAGGTCGAGTAAAGATTTTGTTTTCTTTTCACCCGCATTTGTTTCTATTATCAAGTTAATGTAACACAGTCACACGAAAAAGGCTTCTTAATATAAATGTACACTATTTATGCGTGCTTACCACGAAAGAGAAGCACATTTATCATAAAACGGCGGATTATTTTCTCCGGGGGATATTCCCTGCCTTTGTTTGTAATTTGGCTTCTTGGCAAAAGAGATAATCTGAATCATAAAAGCGCTTGATTTATCAGTGTCAGTCCAACATGGATTCCAGAAAAGCGTTTGCCTGAGGGTGATAAGAGGAGAATCACTCCGCGAAAACTGATTACTCAAACCAGTTTCAATCATCTGTCAAACCCAACCTTTTTTACCACTAAGGAGTCAGTTCTTTAAAACATTTGTTTTAAATATTATACGAAAACGTTTAGAAAATTCAGACGAAATTGACATTACCGAAAACGAACAAGTACTATTCTTTTGCCAGAATGTTAGGTCATGTTTGTGAAAAATAAGAAATCCTCAACTTGAGACACATCATGATTTGCCTTGTTTGCTTATGTCTCGAAAGTAGTCATGTTAAATAAACATCAACACAAAAAAGGTTACAAAATTGCCTCAGTGCAAAATACTCGATAACGCCAGATAATGGCTTCATTCAATGTTTTTAAACACTTTAGAAGTTGTCAAAATCCCATGGTAATTAGGATTGTGGTTGGCCTATTTCCAGAACACACAAACACAGCTGTAACGTTTGTTTGTTTTAAAACAATTACAGACGCCAAGACGTTGTGGGTACTCAAAATAATCGATTCATTGAGACAATTCTTGAAGAAAGAATCCTTTCACTGAGACAACTCTCGAAGACAGCTTATTGCCAGTTAGATACCGTTGCAAAGGAACGAAAAATTTAATTAGAGATTGTTTATATGTTGTTTGGGTCATAGAACGGTATTGTACACAACTTTCAACAGTATGTTTTATATCACGGCGTTTCCATGGTAATTTCTAAGTGCTACTGATAGGTTATTTCTGATATCAGTGTACATGTCGTAATAACAATTTATCAGTCCAAGGAAAGGAGCGACTTTTGCTATTTCTTAAGTCTTGGTACGACCTGGCGGATATCACAACCTATCGAGGAAGACATGGCATCATAACTTTCCGTTTGACCTCGTGAGAGATAAAATACTGTTCTACCGGAAATGACCGATAAGTCCGACTCTTGACGGATACAACCGAGTATAGATACTGACGTTATACGGAAACTACCGAGTCCATAAGAGATGATCTACCGTAAAGTTCAATGAACTCTTCATAAAAACCGATGATTTCTCGTGGCATTATAGCACGAATTGAAACAATTGTGAGACAATGAGTAAATGCTCAAAATGAGCGAATTCTCCCGTTTAACCACAACGAATTTAACTCTTTATTTAAAATGCTTCCAATCTTTCGTAGGTGACATATTTTTCCATCTGATGTGTTCAAACAGAAGGCTATAAAATATAATATTTGGTACACAACACATTGAAATTACTCTCAATATTGTCGGATTGTCTCTGATGAAAACTGCTTGAATTCCCTTTAGACTTCATTGTCTGAGACCAATTGTCAATTTACCTACTCTTCCTTTGGTTGAAATAAACTTGCAGGGGTTATTAACCAACAAGTCACTGACACACGACGTGGCGCTCACACACAAAACTCTTTGTTGTATTCTACTATATATTTCCACAATGAACAGTCAAATGATACAAATCTAACGCTATTTACGTCTTTCATCCAGCTGGATGTGAAATCTAAAAACAAGATCTTTCAAGAAATATTTCGAGAAACTGATGAATGAAGACTAGTTTAAGTAATCACAAAACATTATTCACATCCCAAGGCTGTTAATACTTTGAAAGCTCGGCACAAAGAAGAAATCAATACCTAATCTTATACATAGAATGATATATTTGACAAAGTCTGTCATTTACCTTTTCCCACGTGCAGTAGTAGTTTAACGTGTCTGCTGCAGACAACCTTTGAAAACATTGTGTGGTACATTGAATTTTACTAAATGATAACACTTTAATTTAATGAGTTTCCATAATTGTGCCATTTATTTCCGTTTTGAAAATGGAAAATGCATGAGAACAGTTGATGTATGAGAACAGATGATCTCGTGTGCAGTCTAAGATAAGCCAAAACATTCCTGCAGTCATGCAAGCCTTTTTTTTTTACGAAAATATAATTTAATAATCAATCGACTTAATGGTGCATATGATAGGTCCTGATTAAACACTGCAAATGGACACACTTATATGAATCTACACTGGCTGCAATGTAAGAACGTTTTCTTCCTCCCTTAGGCTCATATGTTGTTGGTACACGAATACACAATTACTATGTAGATATGCATCGTTATCATGAATCCCGGGAATACACTGGATTTGCAGGACCTTTGAAAACTTAAGCTGGTAACTATACCATATATAATGCTCGCCAAATGGCATTAATGCCGAGCGGGAGGGTAAACAACGTCATAAATCATCATCATGGTAACCATACAGTAATGAAAGAGCATTTGAGCGGTGCCCCATGAAAACAAACATTAGCATAATTATTAGACATGTGAAAAAACAGTTTTACACATGTGACAAAACAGTATTACACATGTGACAAAACAGTATTACACATGTGACAAAACAGTATTACACATGTAACAAAACAGTATCACACATGTGACAAAACAGTATCACACATGTGACAAAACAGTATTACACATGTGACCAGTATTACATATGTGACAAAACAGTTTTACACATGTGACAAAACAGCATTACACAACAGTATTACACATGTGACAAAACAGTATTACACATGTGACAAAACAGTATTACGCATGTGACAAAACAGTGTGACAAAACAGTATTACACATGTGACAAAACAGTATCACACATGTGACAAAACAGTATTACACATGTGACAAAACAGTATTACACATGTGACAAAACAGTATCACACATGTGACAAAACAGTATTACACATGTGACAACACAGTATTACACATGTGACAAAACAGTATTACACATGTGACAAAACAGTATCACACATGTGACAAAAGAGTATTACACATGTGACAAAACAGTGTTACACATGTGACAAAACAGTATTACACATGCGCAGCCATACTAAAGGGTCAAAGTGGAAACTGCTTTTCAGAAGCTTATCGAAACCTCCTAAGACTTATTGGCAAACAGCGCAAAGCCAGATCAGACTGCACGGATGCGCTGACTGATCTGGATCTACACTGGTTCCAAATGCCTTTCGAGTGGTTTTCTTAGAGTAACGTTTCATAACAACAGTCAGACCTAGATCTCAATTAGCAATTAGAGCGGGGTTATGATTGTGTCAGAAGGTTAAATAAAAACATAGAACCACATGCCAAAACGAAAACGAAATTCATTACAAATACGCCCCCTGTAATATAATTGTTTTTTATTATTGAATAACGAATACCACTTCTTTGCGTAATTACATAATAAATGTGTATAAAAGTTAATAGCTCTGTTCACCCTATTCTTGAAAGAAACCGCTGGATACAGAAGGCGGATTACGAAATCATTGGGGAAACGTTACCCATTTTCATGCGTTTCCTGGTTTTCCCACACCAGTACACCACACAACATACTTTCCAAGCAACTGGCTGCTTTTCCACATAGACTGTTAAACAACCCATTGGTGAAAGACGAATGGCGCAGGTCACAGTGACTTTTGTCAAACGTCGGAAAGAATGTTGGCCTAGCTGGGATTCGAACTCACAGCCCCTGTATTGACAACCCGCGTCGCTACCGAATGTTAATTATATTTTGCAATATTTGCCCAATTTATTTTTGACAAAGGCTAAATATGGCATGCCACGTAAAACATAGAACATATTTATTGATTATAAACATACATACAATGTTACGAACCAGATGCAATAAATTCACAAATCAAAATACCAGGAAAAAAACCAAACCAGAAGATGGCAAAGCCGCGCATGCGCAGCTCTACAAAAAAAATCAAGATGTTCAATCAAATCAAACTATGTAAAGAAATGTTTGATTAGGGTCAAGCATTATTATAAAGATGCTCATTTCGTTTTTTATAACATTTATGAATATAAATACATAGATTTATTACTTCATTTTTCTTTGCAGAATTTAACAAGCTTAACAATTTATATACACTTGGGTTTTTCCAATATTTCTTGTTGATATATATTTTGCCTGTTACGAAGATATATATCACATATCAAAATAAAGAGAAATTCGTCGTTCATTAGCATAACAATAGACACAAACTCTGTCTGGTTGTTCAATTCTGTTTCTTCACGTAACGTGATAGTAAAGACAACGGAACGAATGGGTACGTTCGGTCCAATCATAATTCACAAAAGTTGCCATAATCTTCTAAAAAGCTTGTGTCAAGTCACATTTGAACAGTCTAGAACTATATCTGACTGTCACATTTGAACAGTCACACAAGTCAACTTGTACATTTTCGTTTGGGCGGGCTAATATAAAACAATCCTTTTTTTTTATTCAAATGCATGAAAATCTTTAAATGTAGAGGTTTTTCCTCCCAATATTATCCATCAAGTTAGCAATGTTTTCTGACAAAAAAATGAAAAGAGCAAAAAATCATTCAGAATTATATCAATAATTGTTTTGTCTTCAATATTTGTTTTTGTTATTAATTTCCCCCAAAGTATCCATTAACGTAGAAATACCCTTTAGAAACAATTTGGAAAAAAAGAGGCATATCAATAATAACATTTTCCAACTGCTTCCTTTTGACACATCTGCAGCAGACGACTATTGAAAACATCACAAAGAGCAAATTCTCTTTTTTTAACACAATGGTTTCAACTTGAATAAATAATTACACGATCATTTATAGAGATGTTTCATATTTTTGCCCATATGTTTTCAAATTCGACTGCTGCAGATTTGCTGCATGTGGGAAAGGTTAACCCTTTCACCCCACATAGACGCTTTCTGACGCCTCTGCTGCAGACGGCTTATTGAAAACATAGTGACAAAAGAAGAAATTGCTCAAAACGAGCAATTTCTCCTTTTGACACAGTGTTTTCCACTTTTAGTTTTAGGTTATCCATTCAATTATAGAGATTTTCTATTTTTTGACAAAATATGTTCAAAGTCGTCTGCTGCAGAATTGTCGTATGAGGGAAAGGGTTAAAGACATTCTTATTCATCAAATCATATAAAAAAACACTTTTATTTCAGGACGAGGATGAAAAAAAGTCTAAGGGTTATAGAAATCACGTGATTTACGATATTATCTGCGTACTGCATACAGTTTTTCCAGAATTTATTTTTCTGATAAGAGTTTCTTGTTCCGTCCCGCTGGGATGGAGATAAAAACGTCAGAAAAAAGTTTTCGGCCAAATATTTCAAATACAATTACCTGATATGCTTTATGTATACATATATTTGTTTATTATAATAAGTCAAAGAGATTGGAAGAAAAATCTTGCGGAATGATAATGTTATATGTTTATGACTTACAAAAAATATCATTGTGAGAATAGCCTGTAAACGTGCACGTTAATATATATTTTACAATTTTGAAAATCAAGGCACAATTTCTGGTCTAGTACTGGTTTGTTTACCCAGGGATCATGAATAAGTGAACTGTCGCCGTGTTATAACTGAAATAATGTTGAAAGTGGCGCAAAACCCCAATGATTTTTTTTTTGAAAACAGTCAAATCAGTCAAATTTTCCTTTAAAAGAATTAGAAAATGCAAATCAGTCAAATTTTCCTTTAAAAGAATTAGAAAATGCAAATCAGTCAAATTTTCCTTTAAATGAATTAGAAAATGTTCAATCTTCCATTACTTCCGCCATAAGCAGATGCAGTTTAACGCATACATACGAAGCAGACGACTTTTGAAAACATAATGGTGTCTTATGTTTTCAACTGAATTCAGCGTTCATAGTTTCATTTAGAGAAATTTTTCTGTGTTTTGCCTTGGTGTTTTCAAGGATGTCTGCTGTAGACGAAAGCATTTTCAATTAAAATTCAAATCAAGAACTGAAAATGTGAAAAAAATAAAATGATTGTGCTAGTCCAACCAAGCACCGGAATTATACAACTCTGAACACGTTCTCTATGCTCAGAAATGAACTCTATGCTCTAAATAAGACTCATGATTGGTCAATTTCGAGAATGAAATTGATTCTGTCCAATCATATACTGGAGCACAAATTCTGAGTACAGAGTAAAGTTTTATTGTTTTTGAGCCTGATAATTATCCCTTTGTCTCATATATACGCTTTCTGACGCCTCTGCAGCAGACGGCTTTTTGAAAACATAGTGACAAAAGAAGAAATTGCACAAAACGTGCAATTTCTCCTTTGGCCACAATGTTTTCCACTTTTTGTCATAGGTTATCCATTCAATTATGGAGATTTTCTATGTTTTGACAAAATACATTCAAAGTCGTCTGCTGTAGAATTGTCGTATGAGGGAAAGGGTTAATACATAGGGAATATCATCGTGTAGTAGCGATACATGTTTTAGTATTGTACTACGTGGAGGGGCGTGGACAACTGATATCTCGCGAGATCAAAGGTCGAGAGAGAGAGAGAGAGATGTCAAATTGTCCACGCCCTGAGTTGTCAATGGTAATATCTGTATCGCTACTGCAACATAATATTCCCTATTTATTACTGCAACATAACTTTTCAAACAGAATAAATATGTATTCTCAATAAAGAAATAACCTCATTTACACATAAACTATGATTTATGATTGGCGTGTAAAATACCACATTTTAAATGACGTGAACGCATATTGCAATGACGTCACATCATATTTCTGTGACGAACCATTATAATATTTGGTATAGTATTTAACCTAGTCAAATGCGGAACTTTAATCCCTCGAGTTTGAACCGCGCATGACCAATTGCATATTTTGCGCCCGAAAATGTGCAAGTATATAATACATTACCAAACATCAATTGACATTATTTCACAGCACGCGGCTATATTTTCCAGTTGAAACATCATGTAATGAAAATATAATGCATTTTCTTGATTTCGTTTTTAAATGAGACCGTACCTTTAAAACAAAACGTAGAAGTCAGTTTTAGCAAGCCGCTTTACGATTTATGCAGTGCTAATGCGAAAAATAAAATGTATAGAGATGATATCTCTCTAGGCATAATAGCTACCATTGTAAGACAGAAAGATAGATACATACATATTTCAGCCGTTGGGGAAAAACTTTATTTATTGGGCAGATAACTCTTGTTGTTAAAGAGAAAGCATAAATGCATAACAAGACATCTCTTGAATTATTCATAGAGCTAGATGCAATGGTCGGGAGGAGCACTATTGGCATTAATTAAATACATTTTAAAGATATTTAAGAGTTATCACTTTATGTTCAAGTGTTAAATATTTAGCGCGAAAATAGCTTTTATTTTAAGCCTGACTCGGCGATCTTTTTGTCATAAACTACCATACCAAATGTAATGAAAGATCTATTCTAAAACAAACCGATATGTACCGGGTTATAATAATATCATGCTTTTCGTGATTTGGTCATTATCTCATGCCGCTTTCTAACTTATAAGAGAGATATAAAATATAATTAGATTCATTTTTTCGGTTTTCTCGATTCCAGATTTCTCGAATTGATAAGCACACTCGGTGTTTTGATAAGAACAGATTTTTACTAATTTAACCCTTCATTCAGTTTAACCCTTTCCCTCATAAAGACGCTTTCTGACGCTCCTCTGCAGCAGACGGCTTTTTGAAAACATAGTGACAAAAAGAAGAAATTGCTCAAAACGAGCAATTTCTCCTTTGGCAATAAATGTTTTCCACTTTTAGTCATAGGTCATCCATTCAATTGTAGAGATTTTCTATTTTTGTTGACAAAATATGTTCAAAGACGTCTGCTGCAGAATTGTCGTATGAGGGAAAGGGTTAACACTATGTAAAGTCTCCCACATGCTTACGACGTTTGAAGCATCTGAAGTAGACGACTTTTGAAAGCATTGTGGAAAAAGAGGAAATTTCTAAAAGAAAACCTGTATTCAATAATTAAACACGCATTTATAGAGATTTTCAACAGTTTTTCCAATATGTTTTAACCTCTTCCCACCTATAGGCGCATTCTGACACATCTACACAGACGACTCTTGAAAACATTGTAGCAAAAGGAGAAATTGCTCAAAATGAGCAATTTCTCCTTTTGCCACAACGTTTTCAACTGTACCTTCCTTTATAAAGATTTTTCAAATTGTATACTAAATGTCTTCAAAGTCGTTTGCTGCAGATTTGTTGTATGTGGGAAAGGGTTAAAGACGGCTACTGCAGTACATGGGAATGGGTTGATATATCAAGATCAGCTTTAACTTACCTTATGGTCCCTATTCACGAATCAATCTTCTTCTTAATTGTCAATGTGAAGAAAGTTATAATGTCCAAGAAGATCAATTTCTGATAGGCTTGTTACCATACGGTTCAGAAATTGAGAGACTTTGTTTATTTAGATTGATTGATTGATTGATTGATTGATTGATTGATTGATTGATTGATTGATTGATTGATTGATTGATTGATTGGGGTTTAACGCAACTTTTAACAATTTCTCAGTTATATCACGGCGGCCAGTTCACCTACTCATGCATTTCCATGTTTTCTCACAACAGTACTCCACACAACAATCTTCCCAAGCAACTGGCTGCTTTTCCACATAGACTTAGCCCATTGGTGGAAAAACGAATGACGCAAGTCGCATTGACTTTCGTCGGAAAGAAAGTTGGCCGAGTTGGGAATCGAACTCACAACCCCTGGATTGACAGCCCGCGTCGTTACCTACTGAGCTACCGAGGGTCGGCTTGTTTATTTAGAACTTGAATAAGAATGGGATATCTGAACTCAGATACTGATGTTCACGACTCGAAGGTCTAAACTATCTGGGCTACACTTTTAGTTGTTCCTATCAAAAGATTCATTCATATACAATATAGGCGGGCAGTGAATGCTCTGGTGAGAGTGTGCGTATGATCAGGCTTCACTATTCGCAACTGTAACACGACCCTGTGTCGCTAGTATCGGTTCATAGGAAGCACTAATATAATAGTTTCGCAGGATTGTTGGTGCATTTCTTTCGTGTTTTGGAAATATAAATGTTAACCCTTTCCCACTTACAGACTCATATTGACGCATCGAAAACGGATGACTTTTGAAACATTGTGACAAAAAGGAGAATAATGTATTCAACTCAATTCAATAGATACACCTTTTTGTATAGAGATTTTCCATATTTTTGCTTCAGATATTTTCAAAGTCGTCTGCTGCTGATTTGTCGTATGTGGGAAACTGTTTACAATGATCTTGTATCCACTGTTTATCACATAAATACCCTTATTTTCAAGTTGAGAACAAATCACGGAACAACGATATCCAACATGTGTGATAACAAAAACACGTCATACACGCGACTGCTGATGAGGACTACTTTTTTATGCGGTGAATCACAAGTTCTTATGAAGAATATGTTATTCGGTCTTTGTTTTGATGTTGTCAATATTTTTCATTAAAACACACTGTTAGGTGATAAAAAGAATCCATCACTCGTTTTTCTTTGGAGAAGATTTCTTAAATTCGTCTTGAAAAAGAGAGTTAATAACCGTCTTTTTCTAGACTCATTTAAGAAATCTTGATCTCCAAAGAAAACTCATGATGGATCCTATGTGTATACATACTTTTTTGATTGTGTCAAGACCCAGTTTCCTTGTCTGTTAAAATTTGTTTTCAACGTATTTTCGATTGACCGTGGACAAGTAAATACATCATTCTGACAACTGCTCTTGAAAAAAATCTCTTCGTAAATCTTCGTACATTTACTTGGTTGTAATCTTCAACAATTTCCCACACGAAGACGCATTTTGACGTATCTGCAGCAGACGCCCTTTGAAAACAGTGTGGCAAAAGGCTAGATTGCTTATCACCATCTTCATTTATAGAATTTTCCATTGCCTCTCACCTCTGATCTATGTGAGAAAGTAGTCAGTGGCTTCGAAAGAATGTTGTGTAAGTACTGGTGTGTGAAAGCCAGGAAAACATGGGTAGGTGCACTGACCGCCGTGATATGACCAAAGCTGTTGAAAGCGGCGTTAAACTCCAAACAAACAAACTAACAAACAAACAAATCATTTATAGAAACGTCTCATAAAATATGTTTTCGTCTGCTTCTGGCAAAAGTATGTATTGATCGTTTGAATGAACGGTATAACCTCCAACATCTTGAACTCACGACGGTTTGTAAATATCGGGAAAAATACACACACAAAACTCTGTATTTATTCTTTCCCCACAAAAAACACATATGCAGCAGACGACTTTAAAAAACATCCAATCAAACGTATAGGATGCATCTATAAATAAAAGTATAATTATTGAATAGGATAGAGATGAAGCATTGCGGTAAAAGGAGAAATTGCACAAGTATGATGTATTTATTCTTTTCCCACAAATAACACATATGCAGCAGACGACTTTAAAAAACATCCAATCAAAGAATAGGATGCATCTATAAATAAAAGTATAACTATTGAATAGGATAGAGATGAAGCATTGCGGTTAAAGGAGGAATTAATTGCACAATTATGATAAATATCTCCTGCGTTTTCAAAGTCGTCTGCTGCAGTTGCCTCAACATGCATATTGTATACGGAAACTGGTTAACCGTACATTTCTGTTCATACAATCAAAGCTTTGTAAATTTCTTATTTAGTTTGAGGATAAGAGGGAGGGGGGAAAAAGCCAGATAAAACTCATAATGTTTTGGTACACTGATAACGTGAATGAGTCATAAACTAAACCAGGAACTTTTTTGAGAAAATTGATATTTGTTTTAGAGCTTGCAACAAAGAAAGAACTGTTACCATACAAATAGGTTTAGTCATTTAACCATTTCTCACTTGTTCACGCATTTTGACGCATCTGCGGTAGACAACTTTTGAAAACATTGTGGCAAAAGGAGAAATTGCGCATGATGAGCAATTTCTCCTATTGCCACAATGTTTTCAACTCTATTATGTGGTTAAACCTTCTTTCATAGGTTTTTCTTTACATTTTTGCCTAAATGTTTGCAAGGTTGTCTGCTGCAAGTTTGCTATATGTTGGAAAGCGTTATGCATCCCTTTGTCTATTTTGTTTTGTATGCCTGTTGATCAAATGAAAAAATAAATAACAAAAAACAACTACCTACAGTGATTAATATTTCATAATGTTAGCTTCTGATTGTAAATCATTAACTCTCTTTTTCTGTCTTAGTCTGTCCCTCTCTCTGGGTATGTATGTATGTCTCTGTATGTCTCTCTCCTCTCTCTCTCTCTCTCTCTCTCTCTCTCTCTCTCTCTCTCTCTCTCTCTCTCTCTCTCTCTCTCTCTCTCTCTCTTTCTCTCTCTCTCTCTCTCTCTCTCTCTCTCTCTCTCTCTCTCTCATTCTCTCTCTGTCTGTCTCTGTCTCTCTGTCTCTCTGTCTCTCTGTCTCTGTCTCTCTCTGTCTCTCTCTGTCTCTATCTGTCTCTCTGTCTCTCTCTGTCTCTCTGTCTCTCTCTGTCTCTCTCTGTCTCTCTCTGTCTCTCTCTGTCTCTCTCTGTCTCTCTGTCTCTCTCTGTCTCTAAGCCACTTTGGTTTGATTATAATACCCCTGTATGTTAAGCTCATCCATTTCCCAACTGCAGACGCATTCGGACGCGACTGTGCAGTAGAAGACTTTTGAAAATATTGTGAAAAAAAGAGAAACTGTTCATAATGAGCAATTTCTCCTTTTGCCGCAATGCTTTCAACTGCATTTATAAATGTTACTTTCATTTGTAGGGATTTTCTACACGTTTATCTAGATGTTTCCAAAATCGCCTGCTGTAGATTTATTGTATGTAGGAAAATAATTAAAGCGGGAATGACACAAGACCCAAACCGCAAGCAGCGAATTCTACTTCTTTAGCTTCTGAATGAATTAAATAACCTACCTTTGGTCGTTGCAAGGACCGGTCTCGCTGCACGATCGGTACTTTCATCTTACGTTTGTCAGTCTTGCCTGTGGTTTTCCGTTCGATTTTCTCCGAAGTCGGTTCGCTGTCAGCACTGACTGCTGTTTTAGAATCAATGTCTTCGTTGTCTCGTTGTATACACTGTCTTACAGAAATGTCAGTAGTATTATCCGACACTAAATATAGATCTTGTTCATTTTTGACCTCTTCTATCGATGTGAATGTTTTAGACTTTTTAATGTCCTTAAACTGTCGACTCTTTCTGTGACTTAGAATTGTCGAAATGTTCCGAGTTTCATTGTCTTCCTTAGACATACCAAGAGGGTCAATATTGCATTGTTTCATGTACTCCGGGTTTCCTTCATATATCTCTTCTTGTATTTTAACAGCAGTAAGTTTGGGCATCCTTTTAGGCGAACTAACCTGTTCTTCTGGCGTTTCGACCTTATTTGGAACTGCTTTGGCGAAATCAGGTACTTGTGGACATCTAGTAGGGGAAAGCATCTTGACCAGTTTTCTCCGACTAATATTGTCTTTTACACCCAGGAGGAAATCATTTCTATTCATAACAGGAACGTCTCCTTTATCAAAGGAATCACGATACAGTTCAACTGGTGCTGTATTTGGCCTTTCAGTGACATTAACAGTTGTTATACTTTGTTCATTTGCTTTTTGTATATCTAGGCGAAGCTTGGGTTTGGGTTGTGTTGGTGGCGGGTACACATTGGCTGGACCAACTTCGAGTTTTACGGTGTCACATATATCCTCCTGATTGCTTGGTGCACTTGCTGGAGTCGTATTGCCGTTCCTTTGAACTCCGAGCATGTTGTTTCCAGATGAACATTCGTTGTCTCCCTTGTGCTGTGACAAAGAAGCTGTTTCTATTTCATGAGGAACATCTGCGGTGTTAACATCACATGCGGTAAGTTTGCTATGTTCCATCAATGTTTGCGATCGTTGAAGGTTTTTTAGTGCACGGTTTTGACTTGTAGTTTTCTCACTTTCCACCTTGTCAATTTCACATAAAGTTAATTCTTTAATAGCTTTCATTTGATCAAACTTTTCATCCTTTTCGGATTCTATAAATAACGATGAACTCTCTTCAAAGGTTTCACTTTCTTTTTGAACAATTTTCTCACATACAACTTTATCTTGTGGAATGTCTGGTTCTTGTTTCATATCGTCACATGTCTCATTATTGTCCCACATTTCACTGGGTCGAGCCTCCTTCGATTTTTTGATGGTGTCCATATTGTACTCTCCTAACGATTCATTTACTGGTATTCGAAGCCATTTACCATTGTCATTTACCCATTTCATCAGTTTCCGCTGTGGAGTCGGTGACTTCATTTCACTGTCCTCTTTGTCGTCTCGTGGACGGGATGTTGACCTTGCCTTCTGTACGAATGATCGGCACATATCGGTGACCTTCTTACTCGCGTTTTTTACCGTCTCCATGCTGCTATGAGTACCATCCTCCACGGGAGAATACACGTTCTGTCTGTCGATTCTAAAACTACTGCTTTTCTTGATTGATCTTTTTGTCAACCCTGCCTTAATATTAGATAACATGTCTACGTTTTCACATTCGGTATCTGCAGTTTGTAGCTGTAAGAGAAAGTTTCCGGTGCTCGCACTTCTTATGTTGCGTCCTACATGCGGCGTTCGACTTCTAGATCGACCGTAATCTTCGGCATTTTCACAATTATTGTTTAGTACATTCAGTTTATCTCGTTCACGTTTTAACGCATGCGCAACGGATATGTTCGATTCCTCACTAACCACGGAGTCCATATCTTCACTATCGTCCCCATCATTGTCTGATCCGTGACTGCAAGGTGAAATGACGTCAGATGAATACGAGTCCGATATTGCATTGATATTTATTTCTAACTTAGTGAATGTGTCCAACTTGGGTACCTTATTGTCCGATATATCTACCTTATTGTCTGATACATCTACATTATTGTCCGATATATCTGCCTTATTGTCCGATATTCCTACACTATTGTCAGATATATGTATATTATTGTCCGATATATCTTCCTTATTGTCCGATATTTCTACAATCTTGTCCGATACATCTAGATTATTGTCCGATATATCTGCCTTATTGTCCGATATTCCTACACTATTGTCCGATATATGTATATCATTGTCCGATATATCTACCTTATTGTCCGATATTCCTACATTATTGTCCGATATATCTGCCTTATTGTCCGATATTTCTACATTATTGTCCGATATATCTACCTTATTGTCCGATATTTCTACATTATTGTCCGATATTTCGTCGTTTTTATTTGAAGAACGAACATGCTTTACATCCACTGCTTCATGAACATTGTCTTTATGGTTAGCATCTCCATCCGTCAAAACAGAAATTTCAGTTTTATAGCTATATATTTGCTTATCAACGTTAACAACATCATTTATTCTTTTGACGACATCAAGATCAACTTTATCATCGCAATCGATATTTGTTGACACTTTGATTTCAGTACTTTTCAAATCACATGGTTTTTCATTTTCATCTCGACTTTCATTCTCGCAAACTATTTCGATATTATGCGTTTCGTCATCGGAAGCGATTTCGAACGTTAAGGTAAATGAAGCGTTTGGCGACTCTGATTTTTCTGAACAACTTGTCGTCTGCATACATTGCCGGACATTTGTGTTTGCGTTGGCAACCTCTGGAACATCGTCAGCATCTATAAATTCAATATCATCAAAATTATTCTCACTTTTCACGGTCGGAAGTGTTTGTACATGGACTGTAAACGTCGGTTCATCTGCGTTAACGTCTAATGACGTCACATCCGGCACTGTTATGCTATCAGGACAACGTAAACACGAGGAAACGTGTGGGTTGATATCCGTGTCACCAGAATTTACGACATCATCACACACATCTGTGAAGCATAGCGCAGATACAGAACTGCTTTCACACCAAGAGTTTTTATTCACACTTCGCGTAAGCGCCACAGTCTTATCGCACGTATCAGAGTCAGTCTGCTGGTCTTCAAAAATAAAAGTTTTCAGGTCCGACGATAAAATTGAATTAAACTCTTTATTCCCTGGAACATTCTCAATTGAGCATGACGCAGCGCTCGAGTCATTAAAAGTTGATCGCTTCGTATTTTCTACAAAAGGTGGAGAAACAGACACTGTTTCATTCTTAAAGCTTTTTGACCTTGAACAGTTATCTGAGGAATTTTCAGAATCTATTTTCGGACTCTTATTAATACCCCGATTGTGTACTAGTTCATAGGATGGGTCTGTACCGCAGTTCGGTTCGGATCTGACCGGCTGATCTGTTGGTGCAGAACAAATGCTCGTTTTCTGAACTGTACGTCGACGGCGTCTTTGCGTTCGTATTGTCACAGCAGTCTCAATCCTTTTCCCGATTTGTTCAGGCGATGTCACGGTCGACATGTCTTCCGTAAGGGGTGTCTCTTGTTTTTCGGAAGAAAGCGTCCTTGTAGTTGTAGATAGATTGTCTGTACATGATCTGACGTCATGTTTATTGGAACATAGTGTGCTGTCAGATGGAAAGGACACATGGCTATGCTTTATCTTTTCCATTACCTTTTCGGAATGAGAAGATGCATTTTCATACAAAGTATCGTCTAAATTACAGGTGTCTTCCGGATTGCTTTGTATGCTGATATTTGCTGATATTTCACAGTTAGTCCCCTTTTCACCTGTGGGTACCGGCGAGTTTGATTCAACAGGTAATATGCGGTTTCCTGTTTTATAAATAGCATTTTCGATAACACTCTGCCCTGACTCATTTCGTATATCAGTTGATCTCAAGACATTTGTTCGAATGATGCTCTGGGATTCTTTTAAACCCGAGGAGGCTGTATAAAACTGATAGCTGTTATCATTTATTGCAGGCGAATTTCTAAATTCGGAGGCGTGCACGTGGTTAACGAAAGAGCTATCTGTAACAATGGAACTTTTTGTTGATGTTTCATGACTGCGTCTTCTCTCCATTATGTCGTCTGTAAATGTGTTTATTATGCCACTGTCTGTCTCATTAGAAACACATTGTTGACCTAAGTTTACCTCACAAGTCGTAACATTCGTCTGCGAATCGATAGACAAAGAAGATGTAGTTTGTAACATATTGCTTTCATTTTCTGGCGTTTTATTTTCAAAAATAGTGGAGCAGCAGTCCTCCACGAAATTGTCCAGCGCGTCTTGAAAACTTTCTGTTGATGTAAAACTTTCTCTGCATTTGTTGACGTCGGTACTGTCGGTTAAGCAACTGTTTGTATCAATCGTGGCGTCAATTACTATTCCAGATGTGACATCAGTGTCGCCGTCATCGGTATCACATTCATGAAGAACATCACCCTGTTTGTACAGATCACTAGCACACGAGGATGAGTTTGTTATATCAATGTCTGTGGTATCGACTTCAGAGTCTATGGTTTCCTCTGCGTCGACAAAATTGTCACCAGAGTCGTCAAATATGTCAGTTATATCCGAAACATTATCACAAAGCGCCTCACCAGCATTATCACATATCTGGCTGCTCGTGCTCTGCACGTGCAATTTTGCATTACTTGATTCTAATGAAAGTTGAACACTATTATACAAATTCTCTGTGGACCTTCGAACTCTATCATCAACTAATTTATTTTCGCCAGTTTTCAAACTTGATAGTGACGTACTCTTAATAAACTTATTCTTTTTCAGAAATGATGAGTACGTTTGCTTGATTTCATATTCTTCAATTTTATTGTCATTGTCGTGAAAATTGCGACTGTCCCTGTCTTTAGTTACGACATCACATACGTCAATATATTCAATATGTGGCCGAAAACATGATCCAGCGGCTACCAAATGATCACCAATTAACGTCACGTCACCAGAAACTCCTTTCAAATTACCAGCAATTAAATCATACGAAGATTCATTGTATGATGTATGATCTGTTTCAAAACGACCATCGTTACAATCTATAATTGATTTATCTATTTGAAGTACGTCTGGTTGTGAGGTAAGAATTCGGTTATCATTGTCCAAGGAAGATAATTCACATTCTGTGCGTGTTTCTAAGATGGTATCATCTTGAAACTCTTCGAATTTGGTTGAAATCTGACCATCAACATCATCCTCGTCCGACAATTGTTTAGAATCAGAAACACTGTTTATATTCGAAAATCCGGTTCGATCAAAATCGCTTAAATCCGCCTTTTCATCGCTGTGAACACTTAACGTTTGCGTTTTGTTAAAATGATAACCAATGTCCTGCCTTATGGTTTCCAAACTATCCGGCTGGTTTCCTTCAAAAACGCCTGACTGGTTCCCTGTATTATTACTAGCATTGAAATTTAATCCCTTTATCAAAATGCCAGATTGGTCCGTATTTATTGCTTGTATATTACACACCCATCCCGATTTACCTTTATTAAATTCACAGATATTTGAAGTATGCTCAGAATCCTGTAAACACGTACATGTATCCGATTTATTAAGTTGAGTGGAAATATTAACCTGAATCTCGCCCGAATTTCGATTTGTCGAAACGCCCCCCGGGATATCACGATCTAAGGCAGAATATTCTGAAAACACTTGATTACAGCTACTATTCTGAGATGTAAATTCAAACGGAGATAAGCCCGACATTTGATCTCCAGATAAATCTCGATGTATATTCGGATTATACGATTTAAGTACCCCGCGGGCGTCCGACCCTGTAGAACGCATTAAACATGTGTCACGTGACTTGGTCTGGTCGCGTGCAGAGTCGTCCGTATATTCGGATGAGCCTCGGTCATGTTGTTCGCACTCAGGTGACTTAAATGTTAATTCGTCCATATTGGAATTTTCCAAGCTTTCCGTTTGATCTACAGAAGTACAGTTAATGTTCATTTGGGTAATGCTATTGCGCTGCGTGAGATCGACAGCCTTGTTCGAGCTCATTTCTACATGTTCTGGTATAACTTCGTTTTGCACTGATTCTAAATTCTTATCTCCAAATCTCCGAGAAGGATCTCTACTTGAACTGCCGTTGGCTGAAGAGCGTTTATTTCTGTCCTCACAAAACATAGATAAATTTGAGCATGAATGTTCCAAATTGTTAACATTTTGACATAAACATTGATAATCACTAGACATCGATGAATCCGGTGTATCCGCCGTACTACCACAAACATACACATGTGGCTCAATTATTTCATTTATTGTTATATCATTTTCCAAATTGGTGTCATTGTTTGTAAGCTGGGTACCTTGTTCGAAATGATTATGTGTCTCTGTCCCTCGGTGAACACGAATGGCATCGTCTGTACACGTTTCTTCTTTGAGAAGCAGGTTACTAGTTCTGAAATATTCTTTCGTCGTCGGCTCTCTACTGCAATCAATGGACTCGTCTAAAGTTGTACTTTCATTTGGAGGTAGATTGCGCGGAATATAATTGTCTTGTTTAGCCCCGCATTCTTGATACTGATGTAGATATTGACTTGAAATCATATCTTTTAAACCCATTCGCAGAATGTTCCCATGGTTCTCAGGTATGCATGCCGTCTGGTCCCGTTGCATGGCATTTTTTACGACATTGCACTTATTTTTAGTGTCTGATAACGTTATCTCACCGTCAGGATCTAAGATTTCTAATTTTTCCTCGAAACAATTTGAGCAATGCACATTCTGCACGTGTTTTCTGCAATGTTCGACATTGTTACATACACTATTTAAAGCACTTTGTGAAACTTGAGTCTCGCTATCACTAGCGCTCGTGCGTTCTATAACGTTGATATTATTCTGGTCCGCGATATCAAAATACGCTGTTTGAATGATGGACGATCTTGCAGGCGATTTCTGGGCCCCACATTTACATAAATCAATGTCAATTGAAGACTCGTTTTGATCTAATGGACTGCATTCTATATTCTCTGTGAAAACAGTGTTGTTTTCACAGCTTTCCTGCCCACATTGACTTTGATTATATTTGTTTGGGTCGTCCTCATTAACACATATTGATGGTCCTACTTCATTAGAATGAATGTTTTCGGAGGAACATATTTCAAAACTTTCACTTTTACAGCCTCGGGTATTGTATATATCCATTTGTTTCAAATCACATCCTTTCTCCATTGAACTTTGTTCAGAATGATCGGAAAGTTGGCAGACATTAAGATCATTGATCTCTTGTGATACGCAATGAGAAGATAAGTCTAAAAGTTCCTCCCTACTTATTGAAGATCCGTCATCACGTATGTTAATGAGTTTACCATCATCACTCAATACAGGTATGTCACTAGTCTGTTGTGAATGACCAGGTCCTGTAGAATAACAATTATCATCAGTAGAGATAGGCTGCATGCCGTTTCGATCGTCATTGTCATCGTTTTGATTTAATGTTTGATTTATTGTTTGATTTATTGACGAACTATCATCGCACACTATTTCACAATGTTCCCGAGTTATACTGTCATTCTCAACGTCTTGATTAAATGTTTGATTTATTGACGAACTATCATCGTTCACTAGTTCACACTGTTCCAGAAGAGTTATGCTGTCATTTTCAACGTCTTGATTAAATGTTTGATTTATTGACGAACTATCATCGCACACTATTTCACACTGTTCTCGAGTTATAATGTCATTTTGATCGCACACTGTACACTCACTCTGGCACAAATCACTATTTATTACACAATTTGAATCACAGTTTTCCATTTTCCCTTGCACACATTCTGTGTAATTCCCAATTTGATTACCCAATATTGAATCATTTCCATCTGAGTGCTCCATCATTCGCGAGGTAATAGTTTCATGAACTTCCGGATTTTCACATATTGTTTGGCAACTGTTTTCATTGTGACCCTGGTTTTCTAGAACGATAACGTCATTTATATCCTTCCCTTGATTCCGTGGATCTACCCCCGAAATCCCGTCTGTCAGATCGAACCCCGAATTATTATAATTGGTAGAAAAATCCATTATTTCCGACGGGACCTTGTCTCCAGACATTTCTGTAGTAGCGTTTGATTCATTGTGCATACCTTTGTTATTTGTTAACGGTTCCCCAATGTTTTGATTACCCGAACGTTCGGAATTATCTAACAAAGCTTTATCAGGAGTCCCATCTCTACATAAAATAGTTTCAGAACTTCGAACTGGCGTTTCATTTTGGCTTTTATCTGTATTACAGGAGTCTGATGCACCTGTGTAATATGAGGAAGATTTAATGAATCCATTCTTATCTGTTAACTTATCATTTTGTTGTAAAACACACCCTTCCTCGCTCCACTGATGACGTACGCAATCATCGGCATCTATAAGTATATAGCTATTGATCTTGTCGTCTACATTTACACGGGAATAAATGATGGAATTCTCACAATCTGAAATATCAGGGTCATTACTACACGTTTTCTCGTTGTGTTGGGAATTACTACTGGATTTCTCGTCGTAATTACTTTCTCCGTCTAATGGAGTAACTTGGTTACTTTCCATATGCCCTGGCTGGGCCTCCATTTCGTTATTTCTGTCAAAAGCGATACTGTAGCCTTTATATGTATTGCTTTCTTGCGATAGGTACTTATCCACATTTTCATTAACATTGTGTGTTTTTTCACAATATATTTCATTTTCCTCGCTATGTACACTCGTAACAGCCGATGTATGTGTGTGTGACATAGTATCAGATTGTACAAGCTCGCGTGACATAGTAACAGATCGTAAATCGTCAAACGCGCGATCACATATGTCCTCCGTAATGTTGATTTTACATTTCGATAGCTCCAATTCCTGTTCACCTGAATCCACAATAGGTAATTTTCCATCTATAACATCACACACATCCCCAATTACATTATATTCCGACTTCGTTAGATG
>JASEVX010000833.1:0-7500 GCA_031761405.1 Serripes groenlandicus
TTATGGCCGCATAGAACTGCCCGTCAAATATGCAATAAGTGAATATGGCCGCAGGGAATTGACGGTTGAAATGAACATGTCACCCATGGCTATGTTTGAAGTATGGACACGGGGTAAAAAGCCTACCAGTGGCCCAATTATTAATTGCCTCGAATGGTCTGGGGTCACAGGAGAGTCGTCTGAAAATGTGGCATTCACCAATATCCACTAGTGATATATCGGCCCCGCAGATAATCGTGCGAGATATAGGCTAGGAACAATGGGTGATAGATCCAGTCTACTGGGTTTTAGATCTTATTATTAGCTAATTATCAATTGCGACGAAAGATCCCTTGACCTTAGGGGAGGTGTCTAAAAATGGGCCTTGTCTGTCTCTGTCTCTCTCTCTATGTCTCTATGTCTCTGTCTTTACTCTCTCTTTCTCTAAGCCTCTTGCCTCTATGTACTCTCTCTCTGTCCTCTCTATCCCCTATCCTCTCTGACTCTCTGTAATCTCTCACAGACTCTCTCATATTCTCTCTGTCTCTCTCTCATCTTTGTCTCTCTCTTCTCTCTCTCTCTCTTCTCTCTCTCTCTCTCTACTCTCTCTCTCTCTCTCTCTCCTCTCTCTCTCTCTCTCTCTGCTCTCTCCTCTCTATGTCGCTATGGCTCTATATCTCTGTCTCTGTCTCTGTCCTCTCTCTCTTTTTTTCTCTGTCTCTCTCTCGTTCTCTCTCTCTTCTAGTCTCTGTCTCTCTTCTTCTCTCTTCTCTCTCTCTCTGTCTGTCTCCTCTCTGTCCGTCTCTTGTCCTCTCAGTCTCTCTCCTGTCTCTGTCTCTCGTGTCTCTGCTCTTCTCGCTCTCTATGTCTCTGTCTCTTCTCTTATCTCAGTTAATGTCTCTATGTATCTGCTCTCTCTCTGTTTATGTCTCTATGTCTCTGTCTCTCTGTATTGTCCTCTCTGTGGGGACATTTACGTCGAAAAGAAGGTATCAGCGAAGTCCCCACAGAGATGTGAGAGATGTGATTATCAGTGAATTCTCTCTCTCCTATCTCTCCTCTCTCTCTCTCTCTTCCTCTCTCTCTCTCTCTCTGCTCTCTCTCTTCTCTCTTCTCTCTCTCTCTCCTCTCTCTCTCTCACTCTCTCATACTCTCTCATACTCTCTCTCTATCTCTATTCTCTACTCTGTACGTATTTATGATATCCTGTATCTGTCATCTCTCTCCCCTATTATCTATGCCTCTATGTCTCTGTCTCTCTCTCTGTCTCTGTCTCTCTGTCTCTCTCTCTGTCCTCTCTCTAATCTCTCTCTCTCTGACCTCTCTCCTCTCTTACGCTATATCTATATCTCTCCTCTGTGTATATGTCCTCTATGTCTCTTATGTGTTTGTGTCTACTGTGAGTATATGTCCTCTCTCTCAGTCCTATGTCTCAGTATCTCTCTGTCTCTCTGTCTCTGTCTATGTATTTTTTATCTCTCTCTCAGTCTAGTCTACTCTGCTTCTCTCTCTGCCTCTCTGTCTCTCTCTGTCTATGTCTCTCTGTCTCTCTGTCTCTGCTCTTCTCTATCTCTCTGTCTCTCTCACCGCTCACTCTCTCTCTGTCTATGTATTATGTCTCTGTCTCTGTTTGTCTCTATGTATCTATGCTCTATGTCTCTGTCTCTCTCTTTCTGTCTCTGTCTGTCTCTGTCTCCCCTGTCTGCCTCTCTGTCTCTCTATATCTGCTTCTCTCTCTGTCTCTCTATCTATGTATCTCTCTGTGTCTATGTCTCTATGGTCTCTGTCTGTGTGTGTGTCTCTGTGTGTATATGTCTCTCTCTCTGTCTATATCTCTGTATCTTCTCTGTCTCTCTGTCTCTGTCTCTGTATCTTATATTCTCTCTCTGTCTCTGTCTATGTCTGTCTCTGTCTACTCTCTGTCTCTGTCTCTCTGTCTCTCTGTCTCTGTCTCTCTCTGTCTCTATGTCTTCTCTACTCTCTCTGTATATGTCTATAAGTCTCTGTCTCTGTTTGTATCTCTCCTCATCCCTGTCTACTGTCTCTCTCTGTGTCTCTGTATCTCTCTATGTCATCTGTCTCTAAATGTCTCTATGTCTCTGTCTCTGTCTCTCTCTATATATGCGTCCTCTCTCTCTATGTATCTATCTCCTCTGTCTCTGTAATCACTATCTCTGTCTCTGTCTGTCTGATCTCTCTCTCTCTCTTGCTACCTCTATCTTTGTCTTTATGATCTGTCTCTGTCACTCTCTGTCGTATAGTCTGCTCAGTCTTCTCTCTCTTCTCTTTCTCTTCTGTCTCTCTCCTCTCTCTCTCTCCTCAGTCTCTCTCTGTATGTTCTGTATGTCTGTCCTCTCTCTGTCTCTCTCCTGTCTGTCTGTCTCTCTCTCTGTCTATGTATATATGTCTCTGTCTCTGTCTCGCTCTCTCTCTCCTCTGATCTCTGTCTCTCTGGTCTCTCTATGTATCTGACTCTCTCTCTCTCTCTCTCTCTCTCTCTCTCTCTCTCTCTCTCTCTCTCACTCTCTCTCTCCTCTCTCTCTCTCTCTCTCTCTCTCTCTCTCTCTCTGTGTCTCTGTCTCTCCTCTGTCTCTGTCTCTGTCTCTAATCTCTTTCTCTCTCTGTCTCTCTATGTCTCCTCTCTATCTGCTGTGTGTGTGTGTGTGTGTGTGTGTGTGTGTGTGTGTGGTGTGTGTGTGTGTGTGTGTGTGTTGTGTGTGTGTGTGTGTGTTGTGTGTGTGTGTGTGTGTGTGTGTGTGTGTGTGTGTGTGTTGTGTGTGTGTGTGTGTGTGTGTGTGTGTGTGTGTGTGTGTGAGTGTGTGTGTGTGTATGTTGGCTAAACAAATATTTTACACCAAAATAAAATCTTAATATTTAACCTTTTGAATCGTACTTGTGTAGAACAATTTCTCAAGTTTTTAACAGTCGTTTGCTGCATTAGGGTGTCATAGTACATGTTGTTTTTATCCTGGATTATGTTTGAGGAAATGATTTTAGAAGAATTTGAACAACGCTATTTTCTATCATCGGTTGCTATTGCATTGATACCTTCAGTCTCGAATTACCCTTTAAAATAACACTTTACTACATACAGACACTTTCATATGCTATGTTTACACAATTATTGCAATGTAAATGAATAGTTTACATTCATATGTAATATATTACTGAACAGTGCAGTAAGAACTACTAGAACTTTAGCCCTATCTAGTTGTATGTGGCCCCGTCGTCTGCTGCATAAACGAGTGTGTCTTGGTCATATCATCAGTTATACCATTTGTAAATGGTCCAAAGGCAAGATGCCGATTTGCGAATAAAATTATGCACATATGACTAAATAATATGTAGACTGACATTTAGGGATGTACTGAATTGAGAAGTGGATTTATATATATATGTATTTGTCTGTAACATTATTATGAACTCTTCTGATTTAGTTGTAAATTAAAACATGTTTAGTCAATATGCCTTTTTATAATGCTTCAAAGTTTCAAACAGAGTGGATTAAACTTGTTTGCGATAAAGGGCAAAATATCCTTCGTGAACCTTCCAAGCGCTGTCAAGACGCTATGTTTTATTATATAAATTAGCTGGGTAAAAAAGACATATTAAAATCCATGTATATAAGTTTTAATCTAGAACGTTAATATTATCATATGCTTTTGAAAATGAGAAGAAAACATTGGAATACTTTTATTACAATTGAAGAAATGTTTGAAAAATAAATATATATAAGTTCATATTTAATAATTTTAGACATGTATTCAGACAAGAAAAACTCAAAGATTTGCTCAGGGACATATACTTTTTTTTCAAATATCGATAAATGATAGATATTTCAATAATCTGAAGAAGTTTTAGAAAAAGTTAAATATTATAAATATGTTTTTTCCTTATTTCAAAGTTTTGAACCTGTCTGTTCTAACACCTGACAGATATTGGTTCTCATCAGGGCAAAATAGCGTATATTTGTGAGGTTTAATTACACCATAGCATGTGAACCTCAAACGATATGGATAAAATAACTATGCGATTTATACCACAAAAAGACAAGAAATTAGCATATCATGTGCTGAAATAGCAAAAAAATAAGCATATCATAAGGCTTTCATAAATGAATCTAGCATAAAATTAAGCACAGCCACATACCAATTTTCTTGTGCTTTTTTTTTTTATTATCCATACATCTAACTTTAAAAAAACAATATTACAAACAAAAAAACTATCATAAAAAAAATCTACTTCTCAGATCAGTACACCCTTAAGGCTCTTTTGAAACTTTACGAATTCAAGCTGATTAAACAATTTGATCTGGATCTATACTGTTCAGGAATGCGAACGTATACCTTTCGCACAAACGGGCTCAAATGTCAGAAGCAAATTTAATTACTCAATTCTTAAAATATATCATTTACGAATTGTCAGTTATGTGTAAAATTATAAATATATTAACATAGTGGTTACACCAATTGTAGAATGTCAAGGACGTTCGGAAATCGGTGGGCTGAAAAGAGATTAGTAATATCCACTATCATGTAACCTCCAGTTGTAAACTTGTTTCACTTAACCCTTTCCCTTCGTCCGATTCAATAGCCTACTGGTAAAGACATTCGATTCGGGAGTGGCAGGTAGCCGCCGGCTACTTACATAATGGTACCAAAAGCCTATCTGCGCGATGCCTTGAACAAAATATGACTCTGGCAGTAAACAGTTTCAGGTAAAAAAAAGTGTGTGATCAATACATTCTTTACTTTTAGACGTATTATGACGCCTCTGCAGAAAGGAGAATGCTCATGATGAACACTTTCTTCTTTTGCCACTATTTTTTCAATTATAATCAATTAGGGGGTTGTCTTTGTTTTGTTTTTAATTACATACATTTTGCCATTAGGGTTTCAAAGTCGTCTGCTGCTGATTAGTTGTAAGTGGGAAAAAGTTTAAATATTTTTAATTGTTAAGTATTTGCACAAAACGTGCAAAGCATATCGCGAGATTTGTATCAAGTAGGGTTTTCTAGGAATCTGGTGCTTGATTGCTGAGTTGTTCAAATTTAGAATGATGAGCGTTTGACACGTCTGAAACTTCTTAATGATACATTATAGAGAATATTGTCGTAAAGAAACACGTTTTTTACGTTTGGTGAAAACACTTTTGTAAATGGAGGAAATGTTCAATACAAGTAATATCTCCTCTCTCCCCGATTTCCAACTGTTTCCCAAACTTAAAAAGATAAATCAGTCCTATGTGATAAATACTAATTGATTGGGGTTAAACGCTGTTTTCAGCATTGTTTCAGTTGTATCACGGCGGCCAGTTCACCTACTCATATGTTTCCTAGTTTTCTCACACCAGTACCCACACACAACATAGTCACCCAGCAACTGGCTGCTTTTCCACATAGACTGTTAGCCCATTGGTGAAAGACGAATGACGCTTGTCACAGTGTCTTTTTTCTCAAACGTCGGAAAGAATGTTGGCCGAGCTGGGGTTCGAACTCAAAACCCCTGGATTAACAACCCGCGTCGCTACCGACTGAGCTACCGGGGCTCAGCTACGTGATAAGTAAGACGAAAGGTACGTAAACCAATGAATACCCTATAAAAAGAACGACTTTATCTCATGTTTCGGAAATGACTATTTTCTTTTCAATGACCCTACCTTAAATAAGCGTTTTCTACGAAAATAACTCAAGTTAATACCTATAATGATACAGGTGTAATATGCCCCAAATGCCAACCCATCGAAAACATCTCGATGCTTAACAAAGGCTTAGATACGTGTCGACGCACAATTACGATTAGACAGTTCATATTTCATTAATTGCATTCTCATGTTTCTGAAACGCATATTTTTCTTTTCAAAGGATCTACTTTAAATATGCGTCTTCTACGAAAACAAGTACAGTTTTTACGATTGATGATACAGGTTTAATACGCAAAATTATGTGCACCTTCAAAAGATTCCATCCTAACAAATACACATCGATCCTCAACCAAGTTTCAGATCAGCTTGTGAAGACGCTCAGTTATCGATCAGACAGTTCACATTCAAAACAGACAATTGGCGGACTTTTCGCTATATTTACGAGATGTTTCTACAGTTGATCCTGATTACCAAACGACACAGTTATAATAATAATTTATAACAGATTTTCCCCTGTCTAGGCACACGCAGTCTATTTCTACTCTGATATGAACCCCGTCAGGCGACTTGCGGCCTTATTGACAATCCGACGTGAAATCAATCTTCCGATTAATCTGAAGCCTCTTCAGCAAATGACTTTTGAAAAGTTGTTTTTACAAAAGGAGAAATTGCTCACTACAGATTTGTTGTATGTGGAAAAGGTTTAATGTCTATATCACATCTTGGCCAAAAGTGAGTTAACTGATGAGATTGTGCAGATGCATTAAGATCCAACATTGCTAGACACGGTGCACATGTGTTTAGCCCCGTGAAAATTCGGCAACAACAGATAGATGAAATTACATAGAGATTGGGTTACAGGATGTGTTTATGTCCTTGGGATGCAGGTGCTGTTTGTCCCTTTCCATTATACTGTCCGCAACTGACGTGTCTACAGCAGACGGGTGTGAACAATGTCTGTAAATGAAACGTTGTTACCTATTCAAGTTGAAATATTGTGGGAAAAGGAGAACTTGCGCGTTTTGAGCAATTTCATCTTTTGACACATTGTTTTCAATTGTCGTTTGCTGCAAATGCGTCAGAAAGTGTTTGTATGTAGAAAAGGGTTAAAACCGTGATAATGTTCTAGTAATGGTCATTTTCTTAGAATGCTGATATGTGTCACTCTCGTGTCCGTTTCCTGGTCATGATTATTTTAAAAAAAATCCAACATGTTTCAAAAGTCCGTCTGCTACAGATGCCTAAACTACGTCTGCATTTAAGAAAGCCAGAGCCATATAAAATAGACTAAATAACATAGAGACTGGGTTACATGATGTATCCTTGACAGATGGGTGTAATTTATCCCTTTCCCACACACAACGAATTTACAGCAGAAGACTATGCAAACATCTAGGCAAAAATATGGACACTCTGTTTTTATAATAGTATAATTGTTTAATAGAGTTTAAAACAATCTGACAAAAGGAGATATTGATCATCTATTGTTTTCAAAAGTCGTCTAATGCAGAGGCGTCGGAGAGCGTCTGTGTGTAGGATAGGGTTACCCTTACCTTGATATAGTCGACAAATGACGTGTCTACAGCAGGCGTTATTATAAAACCTATGTACGGGAAAACAAGAGATAGTGCTCTTACGGTGTCCTGTTGGGGCCAGCGTGTTTTTCTGTGGACGGCCTCTTATCGTGGGCAAAAAAAAAACGCGCCGATTTAACTTAAATCGGCGCACTTTTTTTTAAGGCTGTTTATATAGGATTCTATAGAGAATCCAGCAGAATTTTGTCGAAAAAAGATGCGATATTTTACAAATAAAAACGCGCATCTTTTTTTCATGGTTGCCAAAACATCAAACTGAAAAAAAAAAGTGCGCGGATTTAAC
>JASEVX010000833.1:12500-41440 GCA_031761405.1 Serripes groenlandicus
AGCGCCTGTCGATTCAGACTTTCATTCGGAACCTTTTCACGTGTTTCGGTCTTTATCATAGGTTTAACATGGGACCTGTGAATCGTACAATACGAAAAAAATACGGGTTATTTTGTACGCGCGTGCGTCCCGATACGGAAATATATTGTACGGTCACATAATTCGAATGAGCGTCTACGATTGGACGTATAAATTAGGTATAGAATAATTAGTTTTATACCCCGTGTTCATACTTCTCACATAGCCATGCGTTGATTTCTCCGCCAATTCACTGCAGCCATATGTCACCTATTGCATATTTGTTGGAAGTTCTGTGCGTCCATAAATCACTCACGGATACCGCTGTAAGGCTCATTTTCATACGCCCTTAAAGCAAGGGATCTTCCGTGGCAATTGATAATTGACAAGATCTAGACCCGGCATACATAATGGATCTATCACCATTGTTCCTAGTCCTACATCTCGCACGATTATCTGCGGCCACAAGTCACTAAGCTATATGTCACTTATTGCATATTTGACGGGAAGTTCTGTGCGGCCATAAATCACTCACGGATATCGATGGAAGCCCCATTTTCAGAAGCCTCCTGTTAGGTCAGAGTTCTTCCATGGCTAATGCATAGATCTAGACCCGGTAGCCATACTGGACTGACCACAATTTTCCTAGGCTTATATCCCGCACGAGTTTCTGCGGCCATAAATATAAGATAGTGATCTAGGTTGATTTTCAAATGTCAATTTCTTGTCTGCAGCCATAGCTGACTGCTCGTGAATATCAGGTGTTTATTTTAAAGATCGGTTTACTGCGGCCATAGTTCAGTTGTCGAGAAGATCTAGGGTGATTTTCAATGGTCAATTTCCTGCAGCCATAGGCGACTGCTCGTGAATATCTGGGGTTTATTTTAAAGATCGGTTTACTACGGTCATAGTTTAGTTGTCGAGACGGGTACTTTAATGGTGTCATAGATCAGTAGTATATATCTCCCTCTCTTTCTCTACCCGCCGTGGTCGAGTTGATAGCGTCGGGGATTTGAAACCGGGTGTTCACCACGACGGTGATGGTAGATTGGCACGGCTCATTTTCTAGCCTATAACTGTTTTGTTCACCCAGGGATCATGAATGAGTGAACTGTCGCCGTGATATAACTGAAATAAGGTTGAAAACAGCGTAAAACAACAAAAACAAACAAACAAACAAACTCTCTCACTCTCAGAGATTCAAAGGAGTTTAAATATTCAAACTTAACAATGACACAATATATATTGCTTATAATACAATACCTGTATAGTTCATAAGAGAAATTTCTCGTTTTAAGCAATTGCTTCTTCTTTTGCCACAGTGTTTTTAAAAGTTGTCTACTGCAGAGGCTTCAATAAGCGTAAATACGAGGGAAATGGTTTAATTATTTGAAGCTCTAATCAATAACATTCATGAATGAGACAAGATACACACACAGCTCAGGATACTCGTTTTGTAGTGCAATGGATTTAGTGGTGTAAGACCTAGAATATGGCCAACGGTGTCGAGGGAAGTTTCACTCCGTATGTTTCCTCCGTTTGTGACCGAGAAAAAAAAAGTACGCGGATTTAAGTTAAATCCGCGCACTTTTTTTTTTTAATTTGATGTTTTGGCAACCATGAAAAAAAGATGCGCGGATTTATTTGTAAAATTTCGCATCTTTTTTCGACAAATTCTGCTGGATTCTCTATAGAATCCTATATAAAAAGCCTTTAAAAAAAACGCGCGGATTTAACTTAAATCCGCGCACTTTTCTTTTGCCCACGATAAGAGGCCGTCCACAGAAAAACACGCTGGCCCCAACAGGACACCGTACGAATGATAACGGGCGGCTGTCATTATTCCTCTCCCCCCCCCCTTTCATTTGTCGTGAATGATGAATGATTACTGGTTGTAGTAACGATTTCCCCCGTAAAACCCCATTGTCGTGAATGATTACTGGATGTTGTAACGATTTCCCCCGTAAAACCCCATTGTCGTGAATGATTACTGGATGTTGTAACGATTTCCCCCGTAAAACCCCATTGTCGTGAATGATTACTGGATGTTGTAACGATTTCCCCCCGTAAAACCCCATTGTCGTGAATGATTACTGGATGTTGTAACGATTTCCCCCGTAAAACCCCATTGTCGTGAATGATTACTGGATGTTGTAACGATTTCCCCCGTAAAACCCCATTGTCGTGAATGATTACTGGATGTTGTAACGATTTCCCCCGTAAAACCCCATTGTCGTGAATGATTACTGGATGTTGTATCGATTTCCCCCGTAAAACCCCATTGTCGTGAATGATTACTGGATGTTGTAACGATTTCCCCCGTAAAACCCCATTGTCGTGAATGCTTACTGGATGTTGTATCGATTTCCCCCGTAAAACCCCATTGTCGTGAATGATTACTGGATGTTGTAACGATTTCCCCCGTAAAACCCCATTGTCGTGAATGCTTACTGGATGTTGTATCGATTTCCCCCGTAAAACCCCATTGTCGTGAATGCTTACTGGATGTTGTATCGATTTCCCCCGTAAAACCCCATTGTCGTGAATGATTACTGGATGTTGTAACGATTTCCCCCGTAAAACCCCATTGTCGTGAATGATTACTGGATGCTGTAACGATTTCCCCCGTAAAACCCCATTGTCGTGGATGATTACTGGATGTTGTAACGATTTTCCCCGTAAAACCAAAAACACTGTTTTCAAGGATGATTACGGGAGGTCGAGAAAACCCCGTTTAAATAGATTATTACGGGCGGTTGTTACGATTGTCCCCGACTGACTGGAAACTGTTGAAATCGATATTAAACCAAAATAAATAAATATTTCATTAATCAAACACACTTCAGATTGTCCAAAGATGAGAATGATGGGATGCCGTTCTTTATATTATCCTGGGAATGGTCCCACAATAACCCACTTTTTGAACTTTGATTCAGGTCGAGCTGTACTAAATTGTCCGCCATCTAGTCCCAGTAGCATCTAACATACTTATGGATAACCACAGCTACAGTCCAAGAATGTTCGTATTTGCAAATATTTTTAAAAAACACACTGAGTGGTGGCGTGGGACGTCCTGGCGGTCATGATTGAGTGCTCTTTGGCAAGGCACACTTCCTAGCTGAGTAATGGTTTGCTTACCCATGACTTGTGAATACATGAACTGTCGACGTGATAAAGTGGAACAATTGTTGAAAAGGGTGTGAACTCCCAATAAATAATAATAATAATAATAATAATAATAAAAATAATAATAATAATGATAATGATAATAATACTAAAAAGAATAATAATGATGATAATGATGATGATGATGAGGATGATAATAATAATAATGATAATAAAGGTATGTTTTCGCTTATCTCGGCTGAATTGACTTACACGTTTTCTTAAAGTTAATTTAAGGTATTTTCCACCTCCAGCGACAATGTGATTGCTGCAGCAATAAAAGGAGAAATTGCTAAATATGAACTAGTTCTCCATTTGTCACATTGTTCTCATTCCTTATTTAAAAATTTAAAAATTAAACTTTCATTTATGGCGGTTTTCACGATTTAGCAAAGATATGTTCAAAGTCGTCTGCTGCAGAATTGTCGTTTGAGGGAAAGGGTTAAAGCAGACGGCGTTTTGAAAACATAGTGACAAAAGAAGAAATTGCACAGAACGTGCAATTTCTCCCTTTTGTCACAATGTTTTCCACTTTTAGTCATAGGTTATCCATCTGACAAAATACGTTCAAAGTCGTCTGCTGCAGATGTGTTGTATGTGGTAACGGTGTAACACCATGGTAACGTGTTTCATACCAGATATACTCATTTACTAGACTAATTTTACCTGTTGCCGGGTAGTTAGCGTCGGGGATTTGGAACCGGGCGTCCCGGGTTCGATCCCTATTAGCGGCGCAGCGGTTATGGTAGAGTACTCTTGGTCAAGGCACATTTCCCAGCCTAGTACTGGTTTGTTTACCCAGGAATCATAAATACGTGATCTGTCGCAGCGATATAATTGAAATAATGTTGAAAACGACGTAAAACCCCAATAAAACTCATTTTACCTACACGGTTAGAAAATATGATTGATAGCTCAAGTAGAAGAACATTGTATATAACTCAAGAGTTGTGATCAGCGAAGAAAGCGTTTAAATCGTGGCTCTATGTTCCACATGTTTGATAACATCCTAGGTGCGCAGGCTATTCATAAAACATATCATGATATCATGTATCTTATGAATAGCCTGAATACCGAGGATGTGGTCTGATAGTAGCGTTCGTTAACCCTTTCCCTCGTACGACAATTCTGCAACAGACGACTTTGAACGTATTTTGTCAGATGGATAACCTATGACTAAAAGTTGAAAACATTGTGACAAAAGGGAGAAATTGCACGTTCTGTGCAATTTCTTCTTGTGTCACTATGTTTTCAAAACGCCGTCTGCTTTAACCCTTTCCCTCAAACGACAATTCTGCAGCAGACGACTTTGAACATATTTTGTCAAAACATAGAAAGTCTCTATAATTGAATGGATAACCTATGACTAAAAATGGAAAAACATTGTGACAAGAGGAGAAATTGCACGTTTTGTGCAATTTCTTCTTTTGTTACTATGTTTTCAAAAAGGTGTCTGCTGCAGAGGCGTCAGAAAGCGTCTATTTGAGGGAAAGGGTTAATGGCTACACAGAGAGACGAAGACGCTTTTGAACTCAGTCTTTCCCAAAGTACAGACGCTTTCTGGCGCACCTGCAGAAAGTTGATTGATTAATTAATTGACTGTGTTTGTTTTGGGGTGGTGGTTTTTTTTGGGGGGGGAAGAGACGATGACACGTTTAAACCATTACCCTCATACAGACGCTTTCTGACGCCTCTGTAGCAGATGGTTTAAAATTGATTGATTGGCTTAAAAAGAAAAGAAAGAAACTATTTTAATCATTTTACGACTGACATGTAATTAATATGTAATGTGTGTCCTGGATTTCTCACACCAATACTTAACACAACTCTGATTTCTGCATATCACAAAGACACTGCGCTGTGTGGTGTATACATTGAGAAATGGTTTACAAAGATACTGCGCTGTGTGTTGTATAAATTGAGAAATGGTTTACAAAGACACTGCGCTGTGTGGTGTATAATGTGTGTCCTGGATTTCTCACACCAATACTTAACAAAACTCTGATTTCTACATATTGCGAATTACGAGTTCAGACATATTCGTCTTATGCAATTCTCTCACAGGAAAGATATGCTAGAAGTCGAGTTCTGATCCAAATTCAATGACTATTAATCGATTCAGGGTTATTTAATATATAAATTTCGAACATGTATAGTACTTGGCTAATTCATTATAAGCGAATTAAATTATGAATCAAGTTCTCCTAATCAGTTACTTCTGGAAATCCGATTTGTTATAATAACGTTTTAATTACATCACTGTGTGTTTTAAGAGAAACGAATTGAATAATGTCGGAGGGTGGAAGAGACGCCTAAAATTGACCGGAGCACGGATCTTTCCTCAATTTTGGGGAATTGGTTTACAAAGACACTGCGCTATGTGGTGTATACATTGAGAAATGGTTTACAAAGACACTGCGCTGTGTGGTGTATAAATGGAGAATTGGTTTACGAAGACACTGTCCTGTGTGTTGTATACATGGATAATTGGTTTACAAAGACACTACGCTGTGTGTTGTATAAATTGAGAAATGGTTTACAAAGACACTGCGCTATGTGGTGTATACATTGAGAAATGGTTTACAAAGACACTGCGCTGTGTGGTGTATAAATGGAAAATTGGTTTACGAAGACACTGCCCTGTGTGTTGTATACATGGATAATTGGTTTACAAAGACACTGCGCTGTGTGTTGTATAAATTGAGAAATGGTTTACAAAGACACTGCGCTGTGTGGTGTATAAATGGAGGAATGGTTTACAAAGACACTGCGCTGTGTGGTGTATAAATGGAGAATTGGTTTATAAGGACACTGCGCTGTGTGGTGAATAAATTGAGAAATGGTTTACAAAGACACTGCGCTGTGTGGTGTATAAATGGAGAATTGGTTTACAAAGACACTGCGCTGTGTGTTGTATAAATTGAGAAATGGTTTACAAAGACACTGCGCTGTGTGGTGTATAAATGGAGAATTGGTTTATAAGGACACTGCGCTGTGTGGTGTATAAATTGAGAAATAGTTTACAAAGACACTGCGCTGTGTGGTGTATAAATGGAGAAATGGTTTACAAAGACACTGCGCTGTGTGGTGTATAAATTGAGAAATAGTTTACAAAGACACTGCGCTGTGTGGTGTATAAATGGAGAATTGGTTTACAAAGACACTGCGCTGTGTGGTGTATAAATGAAGAAATGGTTTACAAAGACACTGCGCTGTGTGGTGAATAAATTGAGAAATGGTTTACAAAGACACTGCGCTGTGTGGTGTATAAATGGAGAATTGGTTTACAAAGACACTGCGCTTTGTGGTGTATAAATGAAGAATTGGTTTACAAAGACACTGCGCTGTGTGGTGTATAAATTGAGAAATGGTTTACAAAGACACTGCGATGTGTGGTGTATAAATGGAGAATTGGTTTACAAAGACACTGCGGTGTGTGGTGTATAAATGGAGAATTGGTTTACAAAGACACTGCGCTGTGTGGTGTATAAATGAAGATATGGTTTACAAAGACACTGCGCTGTGTGGTGTGTGGTGTATAAATGGAGAATTGGTTTACAAAGACACTGATCTGGGTTAATCGTGTTTATTGTTTTAAAATTTGTTGCAAATGCACTTCGAATCATAACAATGTCGAAGGGCGTCGTGACAAGTTAGTAACGGAGATTTACTATCAAAGCAGTCGAAGAGAGTGATACATTCTGAAATAGAAAATTAAAACATGACACAGGTTAATGAATGATCTTTAGCCGTAATGTGCGATACATTCTGAAAGAAAAAGAGAACATAACTCCTCTGATCTTTATTCATGTAAGTATCAAAGATTTACTATCGAATCTGTCTGATACATTATGATATCGAAACTAATGTATGTAAATGACATAGGTTATTAACTGAGCTTTATCCTTGAAGCAGCCTTACTGTGTGATACATTCTAAAATAGAAAGAAAATATGACACAACTACTCTTTACGCTATCGAAGCAGTCGTTAAAAGTGATACATTCTAACATAGAAGGATAATACATGACACAATTTAGTTAATGATCTTTATCCAAAGAAGTAACGGAGACATACTGGGGGACATTAAAAACCCATATAGTCAAAACCCATACGGTCCGTTTTTGGGATAGGGGCGTTTCGCCACTATCTCATAGCGAAGCTGCTTTCGAAAAGTCGAATTTAAAGCTGCAACCGCAGTCCACATGTGTATACCTACACCAAAATCGAGTTTTGATTGGTTATAATCTGCCTTTTCAACGATTTCATTGGTTCGACCGAATCACAAAACCCTCCGCTGCATAAATTTATGAGACAAAATAGTTTCTATGAATGAAACTCACTCTGAACTATGGTTGACCTTAAGGTCAGTAGTGTGAGGTAACGTCGACCGTTCTGTGACCCCATTAGTTTACAACAGTCGACTTATAGAGAAATGTGCAAAGCACTGTAAATACAATTATTGAAAGGAGTTGAAACCATTGTGGCAAAAGTAGAAATTGCCTACGAAAAGCAATTTCCCCTTTTGTCACAATGTTTTCGATTGTCGTCTGCTGCACATGCGTCTGTAGGCGGAAAATGGTTACATCCTTCCCATGGAAGCGGAACCCTTACCGTGATACTATAACAGTTCGAATATTTAAAAAATATTGTTGAAAATGGAGCTATTGCTGACAATGAGCAATTCCTCCTTTTCACACAATGCTTTCAAACACGTTTCAAATTAATTCTTTTCATATTTAAACGTTTTACTATGGACGTTCTTTCCCTCTTTCTCCCTTCCGGACACATTTTGAATAACATGCTAGAGATGAATGATTACGAGCAATTTTGCCTTACATCAAGGGGAAAAATATATAGTTGAAACCTTTGTGGAAAAAGAGGAAATGGGTCATGATAAACAATTCTGCAGCCGTCTGCTGCACATGCGTCAAAAAGCGACTGTAAGCGGGAAAGGGTTGAACCGTTCCCGTTATAGCTACTTAGTTACAAACAAATGTTGAAAGTATATTTGCAAACGGAGCAATTGCTGACAATGAGCAATTTCTCCTTTTCAAACAATGCTTTGAAACATGAATCAAATTGTTTCTATAACCTAGATAACGAAAACATTTGTCTACAGTTATTATTTTAACCTTTGCCCCTTTTAGACACATTTGACTAACCTTAACAGATGAATGATAATCAACAAGTTTGTCTTTTTCCACAATGTTTTCATCACTATTCAAAATCATACTTTTATTAATTCAGGTCAATAGTTATGCCTTAGTTCAATGTTGTTTGCTGTATATTTAGTATATGTGGTCAAGGTTAAGGAATACTGTAAACAAAATTGTTACAACATAATTCGTCCAAAGAGAGAGGTCCTACTGTGTATACATGCCATGAAATAATGTTACAAACGGTCTCACCGCTACTGGGGAATTGTTGGTAAAACAGGTCGCGTTTTGTGTTGAATATTCCCATGTGTCGCTGTATGTAGACCCTACTAGGAAATAGAAATTAAATCTAGAAATTATAGATAAGTTAATTTCAACATTGATTGATTGGGATTTAACGCCGTTTTTAACATTTCTTCAGTCATATCACGGCGGCCAGTTCACCTACAAATGTATTTCCTGGTTTTCTCAAACCAGTACTCCTCACAACAATCTTCCCAAGCAACTGGCTGCGTTTCCACATAGACTTAGCCATTGGTGAAAGACGAATGACGCATGTCGCATTGACTTTTGTCAAACGTCGGAAAGAAATTTGGCCGAATTTGTCAACACATCCGAGTTATAACCGCAAGGTCATTATTTATTTTATTATTGAGAAGCTTCTAGCGATTTTGGGACTAAAATTATAATGTATATGCATTTGCGTTAATTTAAGACTCAACGTTCATCAACGTGTAATATAGTCCTAGATGTATCTGTTGACAAATAAACTAGAAATGTAGTCTAAATAGGTTTTTGAAAATTAACCTTGACGGTCCGGTCCCGTTTCGGAGATACAATTAAATTGCAAATACTTTACAAATACCATAATCTAAGCTGACGTGTTTTGACGCATCGAACCAGTCTTCTGTAATCAATACTTGAGTTGTCTCCGTCTGTAAAGCTTGGAGGTATAATCCGGCGTCCGGCCGGCTGTCTGCCTGAATGTGCATTCGTCCGTCCGTCATGGATTGCATGTATTGGTTAACACGTTGTTTCTGTATGGCAGATTTATTTCAAAGTGGTCACAATTATACCCGTGTGATCAGGAGAACGGCAAAGTACTAGGTACATAACTCTGGTCTGTTTTTTCAGTTATCTCCATTTTTCCTTATTTAGTTCAGCGATTGTCTCAATTAACTTTCATTGTATCAATTTCAAACTTGGTTTGTATGTAACTTATGACCTACAGATTTGCAGTGCACCATTACCATAAATTTAGCATGCTGCGTTTGGAGTGTGTATATTTTTGTCTTTCAATGTTCTCCCTTATTATATGCAACACATGCGTTCCGTGAAATTCCCCTTTTCGTTAATGAGTGCTTCCCCAAGATTTGTACTTCGTCAAATCTAGTCTGTTTTTTAGGTGTAAACTCAATTTTTTCATTTCTTCGGTTATTGTCTCAATATATGTCCAATATATCAATTTAAGACTTGGTGTATAGGAAACTCAGAGCTGCAATTGTGCAGTGCAAAAGAAACATAACTCTATCATGCTTTCGATCGTCTTTCATTTATCAGCATGATTACAATATACATTGTTGATCTTTAGTGATTTCTGAACTAGAAATATTTTAATTAAGGGTAGCTGCTCGGGTTTTTTTTGTCAATCTTTTGTCCTTCGATATTTTGTTTATACAAGAAAAGGGTAAAACTTTGACAAATGAGGTATATGTTATTGGCAGGCAATATGTGTTGCTTCAAACATTTTTGGTTTGGTTTGTTTAAAGGTCATTGTTTCATTGTTTCATTGTTTCAACAATGTTTGTCCATATGATCTATGCCATATGTTTTCAATTTACATATGCCCCCTATACCATCAGCGCTTTCAGCGCTTTGATTGTCATAGTAGTCAAAACCCATACGGTCCATTTTTATTTGTTTGGAACAAACAAATTTAGTTACTGCAATTCTGAAGCCGTTCGTCTTATGGAAAAGTCCATGAATTTCATACGCGTGAAAGTAGTACTCAATACTTGCTCTTACATTTCAAATGTATCACGATATTTGAAATAATGATATATTTATATCGTCTTTGTTTTCTTAAGTGGTTCTTATATTCAAAGAGAATTTGGAAATAAAATGAAACATTGTATTTTAAAACATGAACGCGGAGAGATTTATAAATCTCAATGAGTGAACTGCTACATGGAGAACTATTTCCGATTTAAGCTCCAGATACGGTATTTGAATTTTCAATCACGCATTGAAAATGTAGATAAAAACAGAATTGAAAATATTTTCTTTGTGCCTTGTCGGCCATATAAATATAGTATAAAGAATTAAAAAGCAAATATGTGCGTCATAAAATGCATTTAAAATGAGAGTAACACATTTGCAGAGAAATCGTGATCGTCGAATTCTATTTATAAATACGACGGTATGGGGGGAGGGTCTAAAGTGCGGACGCGATCTGCGGACAAATACATTATAGAGGGAAAATGCGGACAAATGCAATATAGAGGGAAAATGCGGACGCTATAGAATATAGAGCAAATCTGCGGACGCTATGATTTGTTGTAAAAAATGTTTAATTAAAGATGGGCAAATGTGTACAATTTGTTAACATATGATCATATCCGGGGTTTTCTTTTTAAATATATAATGTGTTTGATTGCTTTTATCAGTGATATAGATTAACCCAAAAATCGAGATCATGCTGAAATGGAATCTCTTTGTGAAGTATTTTAACGACTTTCCTCTTTATATCATATCTATAGATATCAATAACGAGAATTGATGGATTGATTTTCCGACAAGTAAATGTCTTTTGACGCATCTGCAGCGGACGAAATTTGAAAACATTGCAAGAATAGAATAGGTTGCTAGTAACTAGCCATAGGTTTTGCTTCAATTATATCCTCTCCTTTACAATCGATTGAAGGGTCATGGGTTCTAGTTATTGTTTGGCCTCTTCATTTTATACTTTGTAACTTTCAACAGTTTTCCATGTGCCATACTACGAGGCAAATGATCCATGCAACATTCTATTCTGTAGGGTACTTGGAAGGGGCAGAACAATTTAAATAACAAATAAACAATAAGTATATATATATATATATATATATATATATATATATATACAACACTTTTAATCTTAATTTGTTTCTAGTAATTATATATATATATACAACAATAATACTAATCTATAACAAATAAGTTAAATGGTTTTTTCTTGCTGTGTAAACAGTAAAAAGCAACATATATTGAAAACATTGTGGGAAAAGGAGAATTTGCTTATTTAAACAATTTCTTAATTCCCATAACCTTTCTTTACCGTCGTATAAACCAAATTTGTATTTGAAGGCTGTTATAAGTAAAAAAAACTTAAATGTTGCCAATTTAATCACATATCTTATCCTTATAATAGCCAAATAATTAACAAAAGTTACAATTAAAGTTCCGCATCTGTTGTCAACATATCCACCGGTGCATTAACACAAGATTTGTGAAACCAACTGTGCATATATCACATTGTACCATGACGGTATCGACACATCCCGGCAAGTTACAAATACATAAATGTATATGATAGGTTTATTGGGAAAAGGGGTTACATTTATAATTTGTTTGGAATGACACTCGTACACAATTGTAATTAACAGTGAATGGTCACGCATCCTTAATTAATTTGGTAAGCTTAAACACCCTTTAAAGGAAACAGCGGCCAGCTTAGGTGTATACTGTAGAGTAAAATGCGGACGGCAAAGGTATTTTTCTTGGTTTTCTCTGGAGCATTTAATCCTTTTATAATGCAAATGAATTTAAAAGCCTCTGAAGTCTGAAGCATGTTTCTTTTAAAGTGCTCATATAAATATTAGTACTGCATTTTTCCACAATATTTTCTACATGATTTCAATTACTCTTTCATTTGGATAGATGTTTCTTTTTTTTAGCTCACCTGAGCACGAAGTGCTGAAAGTTAGTTATTGTGATCTCCTTTTCTTCTACCAAACTGATTGGCAGATTTTCAAATTATTTTAAAGAAGTGTTCCTTGGCCGCCAGGGAGCGGGGCTTTTAAATGAGTGAGTCGGGGCAATAATGGTTATCCATTTTTATGCCCCCGGAATCACCGATTCGGTGGGCATCTAGTTTTTTGGCCTGTCTGCACGTCTGCACGTCTGTCTGCACGTCTGTCTGCACGTCTGTCTGTCTGACTGTCTGTCTGCACGAAAAAACATTTAACCTTGACCACTACTTTTGAACCATAACAGGTACGGCTACCATATTTCACATGTGTATTTCTTGTGACATGACCTTTCTGTCAGTACCAACATTTTTGACCTTGCAACCTTGACCTTTGACCTAGATGTTGCCATTCACGAAACAAACTTTAACCTTGGCCATTACTTTTGAACCATAACAGGTAAGGCTACCATAATTCACATGAGTATTCCTTGTGACATGACCTTTCTGTCAGTACCAACATTTTTGACCTTGCGAATTTGACCTTTGATCTTGTTGTTGCCATTCTCGAAAAAAGACTTTAACCTTGGCCATTACTTTTGAACCATAACAGGTACGGCTACCATATTTCACATGTGTATTCCTTGTGACATGACCTTTCTGTCAGTACCAACATTTTTGACCTTGCGACCTTGACCTTTGACATAGATGTTGCCATTCTCAAAAAAAACCTTTAACCTTCACCACTACTTTTGAACCATAACAGGTAAGGCTACCATATTTCACTTGTGTATACCTTGTAACATGACCTTTCTATCAGTACAAATTTTTTTCACCTTGACCTTTGACCTAAATGTTGCCATTCTCGATAAAAACTTTAACCTTGACCACTACTTTTGAACCATAACAGCTACGGCTACCATATTTCACATGTGTATACCTTGTGACATGACCTTTCTGTCAGTACCAACATGTTTTACCTTGCGACCTTGACCTTTGACCTAGATGTTGCCATTCTCGAAAAAATACTTTAACCTTGACCACTTCTTTTGAACCATAACAGGTACGGCTACCATATTTCACATGTGTTTACCTTGTGACATGACCTTTCTGTCAGTACCAAAATTGTTCAACTTGCGACCTTGACTTTTGACCTAGATATTGCCATTCTCGAAAAAAAAATTAACCTTGACCACTACTTTTGAACCATAACAGGTACGGCTACCATATTTCACATGTGTATTCCTTGTGACATGACCTTTCTATCAGTACCAACATTTTTCACCTGGCGACCTTGACCTTTGACCTAGATGTTACCATTCGGGGGCATCAGTGTTTCACAAACACATGTCTTTTGAAACTTGGAAATTAAATATAATATTCACATGTATGTCTCATGATTTATTTTTTATAGAAAACTAAAATGGCATTTAATTTTAACGGATGCGTCATTTATTCTTTTACCCGAAGTTGTAATATTTATAAACAATGCAGTTTATAAATCACACATCTATGCAAATGCAAATGTTTGAACAGTTTTATGTACCCAAACAAATTCAGGGCCTTCAGCGCTTTGATTGTCATAGTAGTCAAACCCCATATGGCTGAATACACAGGGTAGTCAAAACCCGTATACAGGGTAGTCAAAACCCATATGTCTGAATACACAGGGTAGTCAAAACCCGTATACAGGGTAGTCAAAACCCATATGATAAAAAAAAACCAGAGAAGTCGAAACACATATGATTGTAAAAACAGAGTAGTCAAAACTTATGAAACTGTGTCACGATTCATGTTCTTAACTTTTGTCCACATATTAATGCTTTCTGACGCCTCTCCGGCAGACGACTTTCGAAAACATTGTGACAAAAGGCGAAAGTGCTCGGAGCGAATTTTGCCACCGTGCAGTTTTTCAGTAATTATAACTTCATTACTAGAGACTTTCAATGCTTTTGTCTCGGTCTTTTTAAAGTCATCTGCTACAGAATTGTTGTTTGTTAGAAAGGGTTAACTCTTTCAGCGCCAAAGACAATATTGAGGTTTTTGCAAACAATACTGATTCAGGCGAGCCAGCTCGTAACGAGCTGTCTCACCTGAAATCAGCATTGTTTGTCTTTTAGTAATCAAACTTTTATATCATGAAAAATGGAGACGCCCGAATTTGAACATGGAAGAATCTACTTTAAACAATTCGGCGGCGCTGAAAGAGTAAACACAACTGAATTCAAGTTAAATTGTTCCGCTGTGAATGGATAGATAAAATTTGCTTTTGCTTGTATTATCAAAACATGAAAATAAACAGTGGAGCTCGATCAGGCGTGAAATGTTGACCTTATTAAAACACTCATTTAAATTGATTGATTGGGGTTTAACGCCGTTTTTAACAATTTCTCAGTTATATCACGGCGGCCAGTTCACCTACTCATGCATTTCCTGGTTTTCTCACACCAGTACTCCACACAACAATCCTCCCAAGCAACTGGCTGCTTTTCCACATAGACTTAGCCCATTGGTGGAAGACGAATGACGCATGTCGCATTGACTTTTGTCAATCGTCGGAAAGAAAGTTGGCCGAGCCGGGATTCGAACTCACAACCCCTGGATTGACAGCCCGCGTCGCTACCGACTGAGCTACTGGGGCTCGGCCCACTCATTTAAAAGAAACTCATTAGAGTCGTCCCGCGAGAAAAACCAACATTGTGGACTCTGCGTAAAGTATCGACCCGGATCAGCCTGAACATGCCGCGCAGGCTTACCCGGATAGATACTTTTCGCCTCCAGTGGATTTTCTGTTTCAAGAATTATTACTCTATACTTCTATCCCGCTGAGACGGAATGTGTCGGTCCGGATCAGTCTGCGCGGACTGCACAGGCTGATTTGAGTTAATACATTACGCAGAGGCCATTATATTAGTTTTCTCGCGGGACAGCTCAATTTATACAAAAAAACGTCGGTTACCACACAACACAACAGGTTGTCAGTGTCGGTTCATGCCAGACGTATCAATTAATAGACTATAATACACCAGGAGTCCCAATATTGGATCATACCAGACGTGTTAATGTACTGCAATACGCCGGGTACCAGATTACTAAAAAGCATTCAGAAAAAGTGTCTGGTACTCCGCGTACTATATAGTTAGTTATTCTATCTGACATTATATATATATTTAGACCCGGCCGGGTAGCTCAATTGGTAGCGTATCTGACTCGTGATCTGGAGGTCACGGGTTCGATACCCGGTTGTGGCGACATTCTTTCGGGCGATGTTTTCCATTGCCTCTCACCTCTGATCTATGTGAGAAAGTAGTCAGTGGCTTCGAAAGAATGTTGTGTAAGTACTGGTGTGGGAAAGCCAGGAAAACATGGGTAGGTGCACTGACCGCCGTGATATGACCAAAGTTGTTGAAAGCGGCGTTAAACTCCAAACAAACAAACAAACAAAATATATATATTTACCCCGATCATCCGTGCATGTGCAGAGGGCATCCCCTGACAGACTGCCGACACCGTCTCTGTGCTGACATATTACATGAAGTCCAGTTAAGCACGTGGTACCGATACAGTCAGAGTCTACCGTACACAATTCACTTCGTACAGACACTGCGTGTAAAAAATGTAGTCATGGAGTTATCAGCTTGCTGGTTTGAATGGTGTTTAGCGCCGCTTTTGACAATTTGTGAGTTATATAACAGCGTGTCCTGGGTAAGTAACCAGTACTGCTGGTCCATTGACCCTGACACCAGAGATGCAGCCGTAATGCTGACCCCAATACCCTGAGCGCCTACATGTAGGAGGGAAAGCCAATACTATAATAGTTAGTCTTTGGTATGAGCCGACCGGAGATCGAACCCCTGATGTTCCGCACCAAGGTGGACGCTCTACCATAACACAACCGAGGTGGTATGGGTTTATTGGAGTCGTTTGCCAGACATTAACCTTTTCCCACATACAACATATATTCAGCAGACGACTTTGAAAACATGAAGTCACAAATATGGAAATTCTCTATAAATTAAAGAACAATTATTGAATAAAATTGAAATCATTGTAGCAAAACGCGAACTTGGTTAGAAAGCGCTTGTGTGTTGAAAAGGGTTACATACCAGCCTCGCGTTCAAAGACAACTTATGACAGCAAACGTTAGCCAATCCTATGAGGAAAAGTCATTACTACCAAGTCTTTGGTATGACCCGACCGCGGATCGAACCCGCGACCTCCCGCGACCGAGGCGAACGCTCTACCACTTTATCGTAGATGAGGCATTATAGTGAGTGTGACCACATCCATGTAATACAATTTAAGTCTACAATGTTTGTCTGGAAATTCATGTGAATAATTGGAGACCAGTGCATATTCAGATCATCCTTCGCGCGTGCGCAGGGTGATGTAATCTACACTGGTCCCCTATCCCATTGGATTGGCTATTGTAAAGAGCAGCTCAATGATCGATTGATACCGATAGATCAATGGTAAAATTAATATCAGCCGGGTCGTGCTCTTTGCGGTATTTCGACTTCTGTCAATTACCGGGAAAAATGCATGGGCAAGCTGCGATTCGAACTAACGACCCCTTGACTGATATGCTTCATATCTCAGGCATGACAACGACCTTCTTGAGATGAAGCCTGGAAAGAGTATGCAATGTATGACCGGTCCGAGAATATAACTCCGACCTCAAGCACCCGAGGCGGACGTCCTTCCACGACACCTCCGATGCCACAGTTAGCATATGTATGCTCTCCCATTGTGACTTGCCTTGCCATATGGCAGCTGTTGACACTGTGACCGGAGCGAGCAGGGAATAAACATGTGCCGTCTAAAATACCGCGCTATCCAGTCGGCCACCTACGTGTGCAAATTCGATTACAATATATTTTTTTGAAGGGATATGTACATTGGTAGACCAACGGGGCACAATTATATGGCTTAAACTCAAAACAGAGGGCGGAAACTCCCAAAACAAATCAAATCGATCAAATGTGAAATAATATTATTGTTTACCAATAGAAAACGCTAGTCCAAGACAAAGCCCCGCTGACAAGAAATTCGTCCACATCTTATACGTTTGTAATTATTTCTGAGCGCACCACACGGTAATGACGTGAAAAGGAAACCACTTTAAAAAGATAAGTGAATGACCTACAACATGTTTACGGATGTCACGAGCTAACATTGTATAACTTTGACTTTACACAATTTAGCCGATCAGGCTCGGAAAAAGAGTCGCAATTAACAAAAAAGTAATTAAAATGGCGCTTCAAGCTTTACTCACTTGACAACATCAATGTAATGTTATTGGCATTTAAGTGCACTCGAGTTGTGTAACGGCTAATCAAACAAAATATAGGGTTAACCCTTTCCAAAATACAGCATAACTGCAGCGGACGACTTTGATAACAGCTATGCAAAATATATGTATAAATAAATGTATACTAATTGAATAGACTTGAAAACATTGTGGCAAAAGGAACAATTTCTCCTTTTGCGACAATGTTTTCAAAAGTTGTCTGCTGCAGAAGCATCAGAAAGCTTTCTATATGTGGGAAATGGTTAAGATTAGGATTTCAATGTACATGCACTGCTACGTGTTTGGCTTTATCTATGATACACACTCCTATTTAATGTTGCCATAAACACATATGAGGCGTCCCGCGAGAAAACCAACATTATGGCCTCTGCGTAATGTATCGACCCAGATCAGCCTGCGCAGTCCGCGCAGACTGATCCGGGCCGACACATTCCGTTTCAGGGTGGTAGAGGTATAGTAATGATTCCTGAAACAGAAAATCCACAGGAGGCGAAAATATCTGACCGGGTTAGCCTGCGAGGCATGCTTAGGCTGATCTGGTCGATACTTTACGCAGAGTCCACAATGTTGGTTTTCCCGCGGGACGGCTCATATGTGTTTCGGGCAACATTTACAAACACGAATCGTAAAGCAGTTGCGACCAGGTCAAAATCCGCCAACCTTACTTAGCGCTGAGTAATACTTAAATACTTAAGAGCATATTTCAACATTTTTGTTTTCCTAGCATTTCGTTAAAATATTAATGTTGAAATTAGTTTAAGTAAAATGACTAAGTGGATATAGAAAGTTACCTTGCTGACTGACAATATTGATAGAGAAATAAAATGTTCTGGCGTTTTTATTAGTGAAAGAAAGAAAGATGAAATATGCCTTTAAATATTTAGGTATAATTGAGTGATACGTTAGGTTGCTGAGATTGGACCCTGGGCGGATTCAGATCAGCCATTGCATCAGCACAACCTAATCTATTGACTTATCCATTTAAATTAAGTTATTAACTAATTTATCCATTTTTGTGTTTGTAAACAATAATACAAAAGAGGGTTATTCCCATTGTCTGTTATGTATATATATGTTATTGGTGTCACCGTTTGTAATGCTAATCTATTTGTACCTCGTTATGTTGATCTCTGTATACACTGGGGCCGAGCCCCGGTAGCTCACTCAGTAGCGACGCGGGCTGTCAATCGAGGGGTTGCGAGTTCGAATCCCAGTTCGGCCAACATTTTCTCCGACGTTTTATAAAAATCACTGTGACAAGCGTCATTCGTCTTTCACCAATGGGCTAACAGTCTATGAGGAAAATCCGACAGTTGCTTTGAAAGTATGTTGTGTGGAGAACTGGTGTGAGAAAGCTAGGGAACACATAAGTAGGTGAACTGGCCCCCGTGATATGACTGGGATTTTTTTGAAAACGGCGTTAAACCCCAATCCATCATTGTACACACTGGGGGGTAATAAAGATCTAACTCTACAATGTTCGGGTCTAAGTCATGTAAGGCTTGGATAACCTTTTGTAAAGCAGTATCTATTTGAATCCCTACCTAGCATATTTGTTTTTCAACATGTGTAATCATTGTGTTAACCCCTTCCCTCATATAGACGTTTTCTGACGCCTCTGCAGCAGACGGCTTTTTGAAAACATAGTGACAAAAGAAAAAATTGCTCAAAACGAGCAATTTCTCCTTTTGCCACAATGTTTTCCACTTTTAATCATAGGTTATCCATTCAATTAAAGAGATTTTCCATTTTTTGACAAAATATATTCAAATTCGTCTGCCGCAGAATTGTCGTATGAGGGAAAGGGTTAAGGTGGGTTTTCCTGGAGCACCGTAAATAATTTGCTGTAAAAAATAAATCAACCTGGTAAATTTGGAACCGGGTGGCGTCCCCGTAACCATGCCAATCAACACATTCCCACATACAACAATTCTACAGCAGATGGCTTTGAAAACATCTAGATACAAATATGTTATATACCTCCATAAAGCAAGTGATATTATTAAATAGAGTTTAACTCTTTCAGCGCCAAAGGCAATATTGAAGTTTTTGCAAACAATACTGAAATCAGCATTGTTTGCCTTTTAGTTATCAAAATTGTGCAAACTTTTCTTAAATGAGAAATGGACAGGCCCGATTTTGAACATGGAAGAGTCTACTTTAAACAATTCGGCGCTGAAAGAGTTTAAAACTAAATTGTGGCAAATTGATAAATTACTCATTATCATAACGGACAACTTCTCATTTTGCAACAATGTTTTGAAAAGTAGTCCGTTGCAGATGCATCCTCGAAACGCATCTGCAAGCAAGAAAGGGTTAAAAGATGCATGGGTGTAAGTAATACCCTTGAATTCAAGCTCTTCGTTTGAGTATAACGATACGTTCAGAACTATTTTGCATGTACGCGGTCAGAAAAGGCTCCGACATTTATGCACTGATTCATCTAAGTCTTAACTGAACCCTTTACAATTTCACTGCAAAAGACAATTAAAGGCTTTTGCAAACAATGCAGATATAGGTATAGTCGACTTTGTGAAATTCGGCAGTGAAATGTTTAATCGCCAGACGCAGCTCATGTAGTTCGAGTACAAACCAACAAAAACATAGCGATGCGTTATGAATAAATCGCACTGAAACCAGACTTAAGCCTCGCTGCAGTAGCAAATGCTTGTAAAGATCCGGGATCTGTCTGTGAGAGATCGTCTCAAATTGACGTTTCCTACAACCAATCAAATTATCGCCTACAAAATCGTTAGGTATCAACAGGATAGATTACCCATATTAATTCACGAAAGAGAAACACGGGGATTGCCGGGTGTTCCGAATCTATGGAATATTTAAATGTATAGAGTCAATTCGATAGGACATTGTGTGCGTTGTCGTAAAATCCAATATACGTACAGCGAAGTAACTTCCACTGAGAATGTCAGTCATGGAAACTGTGTCGGACGTGAACAAATGTTTGCTTTGTAAACTGTGTCGGATATGACCAAATGTTGTTCTGAAAACAGTGTCGGATATGACCAAATGTTGTTTTGAAAACTGTGTCGTATATGACCAAATGTTGTTTTGAAAACTGTGTCGTATATGACCAAATGATGATTTGAAAACTGTCGGATTTGACTAAATGATGATTTGAAAACTGTGTCGGATGTGACCAAATGTTGATTTGAAAACTGTGTCGGAAGTGACCAAATGTTGATTTGAAAACTGTGTCGCATGTGACCAAGTATTGCATGATTTGAACACTACTTATTATTTACCTAGTTTAACCCTTTTCCACCTAAAACACATTTTGACGGAACTGCAGCAGACCACTTTTAAACAAATTGTGGTAACACGGAATATTACTTATAATGAGCAATTTCTCCTTTTGTCAAAATGATTTTATTTAGGTCTATTCAATAAATGTACTTTCATTTAGAGATATATTGTTTATACTTTAGTCTAGAATAGTTATAAGTAGTCTACTGTGTGTTGTTAACCCCACTGAAGACTGATGTATTATGTACATCGAACGAAAAAATAACGCCCTGGTAATTAGGTTGGATCAATTTCCACTTTCCCTACACCGTCTTCAATTATATGTATGTTACACATTTCCACAGGGGTGTAACTGGGGTAAATCGAGTATACATACATGTACAGGTCAAAGGGAAGGAATTCATTTTCCATAGGCGACCATTATATAATTATGGATTATGGTTCGTTATTATCAAATGAATTAACACATATACCTGTATCAAGTTAAAGTTCATTCATAGAACTACCAAAAAATCACATGATCACCGACTGTTGAAAGAGTTAGGGGATCAAATCAAAGGTGACCCTTATCCCGCACTGAATTTTACATTCAATTTCAGAAAATACAGCATGTTCTGGAAATGGCTATTACAGTGATAATATAGCTCAAAGCAAACACTATTTTGATTATAAATCAGCCAGAGTATATTCAACTTTATAAAACTCACTTTCAACTTTATAAAAATCACTTTCAACTTTCAACAAAATCATTATTGTCCAATGGGAGCCAACCTCAGTCTTATATATTCATCTAAAATTCCCTGGACAAAATGGTCTGCCCGGCAAGCCGATCCGATTTACTTCCCTTTGACCAACAGGTGAAGTAATGTATCCGGGAATATTACGTAGGGAAAATTTTGAAATTATGAACTCAAGTGGTCATTTAGGTCGTACCGAAAACACAAAAGAGCCATATCCACATGCAGATATATTGACACAACCTTTACCACTCTCAGTCTTCAGTTGTGATGCGTTTTCTTACCTTTCCTGACGAACTATACGCATTGGCCTATGTACGTATGCTTGGGACGCGACTGACAGTAATTCTTTCTGTTTGTTCAAAGTATTATAATTCTTCCTGTGTGTTCAAAGTATTATAATTATTCCTGTGTGTTCAAAGTATCATAATTATTCCTGTGTATTGAAAGTATTATAATTCGTCCTGTGTGTTCAAAGTATTATAATTATGCCTGTGTGTTCGAAGTATTATAATTCTTCCTGTATGTTCGAAGTATTATAATTCTTCCTGTGTGTTCAAAGTATTATAATTATTCCTGTGTATTCAAAGTATCATAATTCTTCCTGTGTCTTCAAAGTATTATAATTATTCCTGTGTGTTCGAAGCATTATAATTATTCCTGTGTATTCAAAGTATTATAATCCTTCCTGTATGTTCAAAGTATTATAATTATTCCTGTGTATTCAAAGTATTACAATTATTCCTGTGTGTTCAAAGTATTATACTTATTCCTGTGTATTGAAAGTATTATAATTCGTCCTGTGTGTTCAAAGCATTATAATTATTCCTGTGTGTTCGAAGTAGTATAATTCTTCCTGTGTGTTCGAAGTATTATAATTCTTCCTGTGTGTTCAAAGTATTATAATTATTCCTGTGTATTCAAAGTATTATAATTCTTCCTGTGTGTTCAAAGTATTATAATTATTCCTGTGTGTTCGAAGTATTATAATTATTCCTGTGTGTTCGAAGTATTATAATTATTCCTGTGTATTCAAAGTATTATAATTCTTCCTGTATGTTCAAAGTATTATAATTATTCCTGTGTATTCAAAGTATTATAATTATTCCTGTGTGTTCAAAGTATTATAATTATTCCTGTGTATTGAAAGTATTATAATTCGTCCTGTGTGTTCAAAGCATTATAAATATTCCTGTGTGTTCGAAGTAGTATAATTCTTCCTGTGTGTTCGAAGTATTATAATTCTTCCTGTGTATTCAAAGTATTATAATTATTCTTGTGTGTTCAAAGTATTATAATTATTCCTGTGTGTTCGAAGTATTATAATTATTCCTGTGTGTTCGAAGTATTATAATTCTTCCTGTGTGTTCAAAGTATTATAATTCTTCCTGTGTGTTCGAAGTATTATAATTCTTCCAGTGTGTTCAAAGTATTATAATTATTCCAGTGTATTCAAAGTATTATAATTCTTCCTGTGTGTTCAAAGTATTATAATTCGTCCTGTATGTTCTAAGTATCATAATTCTTCCTGTGTATTCAAAATATTATAATTATTCCTGTGTATTCAAAGTATTATAATTCTTCCTGTGTGTTTAAAGTATTATAATTATTCCTGTGTGTTCAACGTATCATAATTATTCCTGTATGTTCAAAGTATTATAATTATTCCTGTGTATTCAAAGTATTATAATTCTTCTTGTGTGTTCAAAGTATTATAATTCTTCCTGTGTGTTCAAAGTATTATAATTATTCCTGTGTATTCAAAATATTATAATTATTCCTGTGTGTTTAAATCATTACAATTATTCCTGTGTATTCAAAGTATTATAATTCTTCCTGTGTATTCAAAGTATTATAATTATTCGTGTGTATTCAAAGTATTTTGATTATACCTGTGTATTGAAAGTATTATAATTCTTCATGTGTATTCTAAGTATTATAATTATTCCAGTGTGTTTAAAGTATTATAATTCTTCCTGTAATGTATTATAATTCTTCCTGTAAAGTATTATAATTCTTCCTGTAAAGTTTTATAATTCTTCCTGTAAAGTATTATAATTATTCCAGTGTGTTTAAAGTATTATAATTCTTCCTGTAAAGTATTATAATTATTCCAGTGTGTTTAAAGTATTATAATTCTTCCTGTAAAGTATTATAATTCTTCCCGTCGTACACTGTTGACAATTGTTATGTAAGACTGAAAATGATTTTACTGAAAGTTGATTTTTTTTTTTTTTGAAACTATATCATCCTGTGAGCGATTTGTAACCAAACGCTGGTTTGCTTTTGACTGTATTGACACCTTCAGAGTCATTTTTAGAACATCCTGTATTTTCTGAAATTTAAAGTGACCTATAATTTAACGCCATAGCTAAAAAAAAGTGGGATGAGCCCTGAGATTTTGGTGCTGTTATGGTATATATAAGAATGGACTTTGATTTAATACAGATGTATGGCTTCTTTTTAGTGTTGGGAAAGAACCATAACCCATAATGCTACAATGGTAGCCTATGTAAAATGAATTGTTTCCCTTTGACCTTTAACAATTTGACACAATTCAAAGCGACTTACCTTGAAGACAATTCAGATGAATATATAATACGCATGTTGTCTTCCATTTGACAATGATGCTTTTATTCATTTTTCTTTTCTTTTAACCCTTTCCCACATACAACAAATCTACAGCAGACTGCTTTGTAAACGTATGGAAAATCTCAATAAATGAAAGACTAATTATCAAATAGAGATGATAACTTTGTGACGAAAGGAGAAATGGCTCTTTATGATTGTTTTTATCATATTGATACAGTGCTCTCATAAGTCGTCTGCTGTAGAGGCGTCAGAAAGCGCATATGTATGTGGGAAAGGAGTAAGGAAAGGAGTAAGGAAAGGAGTAAGGAAAGGAGTAAGGAAAGGAGTAAGGAAAGGAGTAAGGAAAGGAGTAAGGAAAGGAGTAAGGAAAGGAGTAAGTAAATATTTCCTCAAAGATTATGACGCCCATACAGCAGGCGACGAAAACTGTACGGACAGAGGGAATAACGTCCTCTCTTCTCACAATGTTTCAGTTTCTTTTTTGTTCTTTACTCTTCTTCCCTAAATGTTTTCTTAATTGCTTGACTGACGAGTGATTAACACAATGTTTCAACAGTTTTTCTGCTATATCACGGCGGCTAGATCATCAACCCGTGTATTCTCTGATTGTCTGGCAACATTATACAACACATCATTCTTTCTTTCTAGAAAACAGTTTACCTTCACATAGGTACTTTCTAGTTAATTGGTAGGGAAAAAATGACGCTGTTTTACATTGACTTTCGTCGATCATCGTAATAAGTAATCATCCGAACCGGAGTTAAAATTCACGAACCTATGACCTAATTATGGTCGTGACCGACTGGGCTATGGCGGCTCGAGAGCAAGACTGTTTCTAGGCAAAGGACAATGAATATAGCATATGATCCGTCCCGCGAAAAAAACAACATCATGTTATGGCCTATGCGTAATGTATCGATCCTGATCAGTCTGCCCAGTTCGCGCAGACTGATCCGGGCCGAGACATTCCGTCTCAGGGGGATAGAGGTATAGAGTAATGACTCCTGAAACAGAAAATACACAGGAAGTGAAGCTGAATTTGAGAACAAAAAGAGAAGGTATAAGCAATTATAGAGCAACGTTTGCTTCACTGATCATGATTTCAAACTGTAGGCCTACTGCGGAGGCGGCCAACGACCTCTGTATCGTGTTAATTCAAGCTATTTCGCAGACGGTTTGATATCATTACTAGAGATCATGTCCTAGTGGTGAATAATCTTATATAAATGAGGTTTGATAGTCTATTCTGCGGACTGTTAAAAGAGCCCTAACCACCCTTTCAAAGATAAAACAAATCTGGAACAGACGACATTGAAAACATGTCCGCAAACTATGGAAATCTCTATAAATGAAAGAAAAAATATTTTTTTGACTTGCAAACAATGTAGCAAATGGAGAAATGGCTCATTTCTCCATTTGCCATAGTGTTTTCAAAAGTCGTCTGCCGCAGAGGCGTTGAAATGTATGTGGGAAAGGGAGGGTTAATCCGTTTATAATATCCCTTCCCTACGTGCAGACGTACTTTGATGCATTTGCAGCAGACGACGTTTAAAAACATTAAAAGCATTGTCGCAAAGGAAAAGCTGCTCTTAATGAAACAGACGACATTTCGGCGTTTATGTAGCAGTTTTCCCTTCGTCACAATGTTTTAAAACTCTTTTCAATAATTAAACTTTCATTAACAGAAATTTTGCATATTTGTGTTCAGATTTCAAAGTCGTCGAGGCACATCTCGATCTGACGCGACAATGGGAAATAGCCAGGCTGGCCGTGTTTGAACGTATTCCGTACGATCCCTTCTTTTTATCAGAGACACGTGTCGAGGGCTTAGCGTGAAACGGTTGTAACTAAAAACCTATTTTGAAAACCCTAGTTTAGGGGGGCAATTTTGACCCCTTTGTAAACAATGCAAATTTAGGTGCCATTGCTCAGAACGAGCAATGGCACCTAAATTTCCATTGTTTACCAAGAAAATGATTTAATGCTTATAAAGACTTTATGGCGAGGTGATTAACCTTGATAAAAAAATACCAATTATAGTTACAACCGTTTCACGCCAAGCCCTCTGTCTAGGGTATGTATTTGAACCACGAAACACGAACATGGACGCTTTGGTGTCGTTGGCCCTACATCATGGGGAAACCAACACACGTGGATCGGCGACCAGCTATGATCAATAACGGATCACTTACTGACATTAAGCAACCGATAAAAGTACTTTGTTATTATTGTGTCCCCTTATTGAAAGGACCGGCCATTTCTGGCGTATGAAACACCGTAGCACGTTTACTTCCGGGAAACTCTACTATCACCAGGGAGGCAGACATACGATACCATTAGTTAACTAGCTGGCGGTCCACTAACCGGCCACAATGTCGCCTTTGGGTTTATTACGTTTGACCTCCTGCTCCCGAAGGGGATGCCTTAACCCCTAGGCCACAATACTGATAGTACCGGTATTATTAATCTAGACACTGATGCATCAGTCGTTATGCTATGCCCGCAACATTGAGCGCCATGGAGGGAAACTCATAACTACTATTGTCCTTATCTTTGGTTTGACCCGACCGGGGTCTCCAGCTCCCAAGGCGGGCGCTCTTACCAGTATGCCAACGAGCCGGCACTGTTTGCGTATTGACCAACAAACAGCTATACCTCGCATCTGATGATTGGGGCTCTTATTGACACTCTGGTTATTGTTGTTGTTTGCAGTGTGTATTACTCCGCTTTCAGAAATTTATCAGATATATGATAGCGTTTCCTGAGTCAGTTACCAGTACTAATGGTCCATTTATCCTGAAACTAGCCAGTCAGTCGTAATTATATCCTCTACAAGCCTGAGCGCCAAGGATGGAAAGCCATTACTGCTATCATTAGAGTACAGTTAAACCTCTGCTAAAGACCTCCTGTGTACAGCAATTCACTGTATATAGCAACCACACTTCTAATTCCTCAATTTCTCATTCTTTGCAGAAATGACAATGCAATTAAAGACCACATGTGAACACAGACCAGATTGTTCGCTCTCCGTGGTTGGTCTTTACAGACAGGTTTGACTGTATGTGCTATTACCCGATGGGGATATCAACCTCATCTACCACTCCTAATGCGGAAGCTTTAACCCCTACACCACCAAGGTGGTACTCTTTATACCGCCTCGGTGATACAAGATATTTATTTCATAATTTAGGCCACCGGCCAATTATACAACATAATTGATAAGTATATACAACAGGGAGTGATGAAATACATTATAACACTGACATTTGAAGCTGGAAAAATAAATTAGATATTGAAAGAGTCTTACTTCTTAGGTTGAATGCGCACTAAATGTATATTGCATGTAGGACATTCGTAAAAGAATTGAAACTCATCTTCAGTAATGTAAATATTTGTATCAAGACATAAAGTGCAATAACGGTCATTTCTTGCAATCGATAGGTGTCTAACCTCTCTATGATGTAGTGGTAGAACAATCTCATTTCATCTAGATCTAAACTTCGCTCGTTCGTATAAAGATCTGATGACTACCCCATACAGTTCGGCCCAGAATGATCTTTGCGTCAGCCGATCATAGTTTCGCTAACAAATTCGTGCGGTATAAAAACAGGTAAGATTAAACCAAAATAAACTAGAACTATCACTAAAGGTGATTAATACCCCCGCCCCAACCCCTGACACATATTATATCTCACAGTATTATCTTTGACTCAGACAATTTGAATATCAGTATCAAAAAGAAATACTAAGATGATATCAAAAAGCAATATACAAATCTAATTTTAAAGAAATTTTGTCAGGAACATTTTCTAATGCATAAAATACAATCCGCATAAAGTACTTTTTCCTCATGAAATAAGTTTTGATTTAGTTTTCTAGTTTCAGAAAACAAACAAACAAAAAGAAAATGAACCACATTCGTTATTTAAAGAGCAACAAGGTTTTTACTGTAAACTACTGAATATTCGCGAGGACCTATTTTCGATATTTATCATGATTTTGATATTTTAATTTTGAGAATAAGTAGCAGAAGTTTAAATTTCACTTCTGATCGATATATTTTCGCAAGGTATTAATATCGCGAGGTGATCAGCTTGCGAATATAAGGAAATATAAAATCCTTACGTAATTTAGGTAGTTTACAGTAGCTATAATGTAATATAATATCATGTTCTACCTCTTGACACTAGCACAGCTTCTTGAAGGAACAGCACAAGACACAATCAAGTGGTCACTGTAGTATGTTGGAATGACATGACGCACCAGATTAGATTTTAAGAAAAAAAATCCTATTTCAAGGTCAGAGGTGAAGGTCACAGGGACATGCAATTTGCGTCCTGCATATCTCCTACTCCTGATTAACATTGATGCCATGTATCAGGTAAATCAGGTTGAAACTGAAGGAGGAGAACAACAGATTAGATTTTAACAAAAAAAATCCTATTTCAAGGTCAGAGGTCAAGGTCACAGTGACATGAAATGTGTGTGTTGCACATCTACTACTCCTGATTAACATTTATGCCAAGTATGAAGTAAATCAGGTTTAAACTGAAGGAGGAGTACAACAGATTAGATTTTAACAAAACAAATTCCTATTTCAAGGTCAGAGGTCAAGGTGAATGTCACAGTGACATGAAATTTGCGTGTTGCACATCTACTAGTCCTGATTAACATTTATGCCAAGTATGAAGTAAATTAGGTTGAAACTGAAGGAGGAGTACAACAGATTAGATTTTAACAAAACAAATTC
>JASEVX010000834.1:0-41425 GCA_031761405.1 Serripes groenlandicus
ATACCTTTACCTTCTGTATTGTGTATGTTTGGCATTGATCTTCATACTTTTACCTTCGGTATTGTATATGTTCGGCATTGATCTTCATACTTTTACCTTCTGTATTGTGTATGTTTGGCATTGAGTTTCATACTTTTACCTTCGGTATTGTGTATGTTTGGCATTGATCTTCATACCTTTACCTTCGTTATTGTGTATGTTTGGCATTGATCTTCATACTTTTACCTTCGGTATTGTGTAATTTTGGCATTGATCTTCATACTTATACCTTCGGTAGTGTGTATGTTCGGTATTGATCTTCATACTTTTACCTTATGTATTGTGTATGTTTGGCATTAATCTTCATACTTTTACCTTTGGTATTGTGTATGTTTGGCATTGATCTTCATACTTTTACCTTATGTATTGTGTATGTTTGGCATAGATCTTCATACTTTTACTTTCGGTATTGTGTATGTTCGGCATTCATCTTCATACCTTTACCTTCTGTATTGTGTATGTTTGGCATTGATCCTCATACTTTTACCTTCTGTATTGTGTATGTTTGGCATTGATCTTCATACTTTTACCTTCTGTATTGTGTATGTTTGGCATTGATCTTCATACTTTTACCTCCTGTATTGTGTATGTTTGGCATTAATCTTCATACTTTTACCTTCTGTATTGTGTATGTTTGGCATTGATCTTCATACATTTACCTTCTGTATTGTGTATATTTGGCTTTGATCTTCATACTTTTACCTTCTGTATTGTGTATGTGTGGCATTGATCTTCATACTTTTACCTTCTGTATTGTGTATGTTTGGCATTGATCTTCATACTTTTACTTTCGGTATTGTGTATGTTTGGCATTGATCTTCATACTTTTACCTTCGGTATTGTGTAATTTTGGCATTGATCTTCATACTTATACCTTCGGTATTGTGTATGTTCGGCATTGATCTTCATACTTTTACCTTCTGTATTGTGTATGTTTGGCATTAATCTTCATACTTTTACCTTTGGTATTGTGTATGTTTGGCATTGATCTTCATACTTTTACCTTATGTATTGTGTATGTTTGGCATAGATCTTCATACTTTTACTTTCGGTATTGTGTATGTTCGGCATTCATCTTCATACCTTTACCTTCTGTATTGTGTATGTTTGGCATTGATCCTCATACTTTTACCTTCTGTATTGTGTATGTTTGGCATTGATCTTCATACTTTTACCTTCTGTATTGTGTATGTTTGGCATTGATCTTCATACTTTTACCTCCTGTATTGTGTATGTTTGGCATTAATCTTCATACTTTTACCTTCGGTATTGTGTATGTTTGGCATTGATCTTCATACATTTACCTTCTGTATTGTGTATATTTGGCTTTGATCTTCATACTTTTACTTTCGGTATTGTGTATGTTTGGCATTGATCTTCATACTTTTACCTTCGGTATTGTGTAATTTTGGCATTGATCTTCATACTTATACCTTCGGTATTGTGTATGTTCGGCATTGATCTTCATACTTTTACCTTATGTATTGTGTATGTTTGGCATTGATCTTCATACCTTTACCTTCGTTATTGTGTATGTTTGGCATTGATCTTCATTCTTTTACCTTCGGTATTGTGTAATTTTGGCATTGATCTTCATACTTATACCTTCGGTAGTGTGTATGTTCGGTATTGATCTTCATACTTTTACCTTATGTATTGTGTATGTTTGGCATTAATCTTCATACTTTTACCTTTGGTATTGTGTATGTTTGGCATTGATCTTCATACTTTTACCTTATGTATTGTGTATGTTTGGCATAGATCTTCATACTTTTACTTTCGGTATTGTGTATGTTCGGCATTCATCTTCATACCTTTACCTTCTGTATTGTGTATGTTTGGCATTGATCCTCATACTTTTACCTTCTGTATTGTGTATGTTTGGCATTGATCTTCATACTTTTACCTTCTGTATTGTGTATGTTTGGCATTGATCTTCATACTTTTACCTCCTGTATTGTGTATGTTTGGCATTAATCTTCATACTTTTACCTTCTGTATTGTGTATGTTTGGCATTGATCTTCATACATTTACCTTCTGTATTGAGTATATTTGGCTTTGATCTTCATACTTTTACCTTCTGTATTGTGTATGTTTGGCATTGATCTTCATACTTTTACCTTCTGTATTGTGTATGTTTGGCATTGATCTTCATACTTTTACTTTCGGTATTGTGTATGTTTGGCATTGATCTTCATACTTTTCCTTTCGGTATTGTGTAATTTTGGCATTGATCTTCATACTTATACCTTCGGTATTGTGTATGTTCGGCATTGATCTTCATACTTTTACCTTCTGTATTGTGTATGTTTGGCATTAATCTTCATACTTTTACCTTTGGTATTGTGTATGTTTGGCATTGATCTTCATACTTTTACCTTATGTATTGTGTATGTTTGGCATAGATCTTCATACTTTTACTTTCGGTATTGTGTATGTTCGGCATTCATCTTCATACCTTTACCTTCTGTATTGTGTATGTTTGGCATTGATCCTCATACTTTTACCTTCTGTATTGTGTATGTTTGGCATTGATCTTCATACTTTTACCTTCTGTATTGTGTATGTTTGGCATTGATCTTCATACTTTTACCTCCTGTATTGTGTATGTTTGGCATTAATCTTCATACTTTTACCTTCGGTATTGTGTATGTTTGGCATTGATCTTCATACATTTACCTTCTGTATTGTGTATATTTGGCTTTGATCTTCATACTTTTACTTTCGGTATTATGTATGTTTGGCATTGATCTTCATACTTTTACCTTCGGTATTGTGTAATTTTGGCATTGATCTTCATACTTATACCTTCGGTATTGTGTATGTTCGGCATTGATCTTCATACTTTTACCTTCTGTATTGTGTATGTTTGGCATTAATCTTCATACTTTTACCTTTGGTATTGTGTATGTTTGGCATTGATCTTCATACTTTTACCTTATGTATTGTGTATGTTTGGCATAGATCTTCATACTTTTACTTTCGGTATTGTGTATGTTCGGCATTCATCTTCATACCTTTACCTTCTGTATTGTGTATGTTTGGCATTGATCCTCATACTTTTACCTTCTGTATTGTGTATGTTTGGCATTGATCTTCATACTTTTACCTTCTGTATTGTGTATGTTTGGCATTGATCTTCATACTTTTACCTCCTGTATTGTGTATGTTTGGCATTAATCTTCATACTTTTACCTTCGGTATTGTGTATGTTTGGCATTGATCTTCATACATTTACCTTCTGTATTGTGTATATTTGGCTTTGATCTTCATACTTTTACCTTCTGTATTGTGTATGTTTGGCATTGATCTTCATACTTTTACCTTCTGTATTGTGTATGTTTGGCATTGATCTTCATACTTTTACCTTCTGTATTGTGTATGTTTGGCATTGATCTTCATACTTTTACCTTCTGTATTGTGTATGTTTGGCATTGATCTTCATACTTTTACTTTCGGTATTGTGTATGTTTGGCATTGATCTTCATACTTTTACCTTCGGTACTGTGTATGTTTGGCATTGATCTTCATACCTTTACCTTCTGTATTGTGTATGTTTGGCATTGATCTTCATACTTTTACCTTCGGTATTGTGTATGTTTGGCATTGATCTTCATACCTTTACCTTCGGTATTGTGTATGTTTGGCATTGATCTTCATACTTTTACCTTCGGTATTGTGTATGTTTGGCATTGATCTTCATACCTTTACCTTCGGTATTGTGTATGTTTGGCATTGATCTTCATACTTTTACCTTCGGTATTGTGTAATTTTGGCATTGATCTTCATACTTATACCTTCGGTATTGTGTATGTTCGGCATTGATCTTCATACTTTTACCTTCTGTATTGTGTATGTTTGGCATTAATCTTCATACTTTTACCTTTGGTATTGTGTATGTTTGGCATTGATCTTCATACTTTTACCTTATGTATTGTGTATGTTTGGCATAGATCTTCATACTTTTACTTTCGGTATTGTGTATGTTCGGCATTCATCTTCATACCTTTACCTTCTGTATTGTGCATGTTTGGCATTGATCCTCATACTTTTACCTTCTGTATTGTGTATGTTTGGCATTGATCTTCATACTTTTACCTTCTGTATTGTGTATGTTTGGCATTGATCTTCATACTTTTACCTTCGGTATTGTGTATGTTTGACATTGATCTTCATACTTTTACCTTCTGTATTGTGTATGTTTGGCATTGATCTTCATACTGTTACCTTCTGTATTGTGTATGTTTGGCATTGATCTTCATACTTTTACTTTCTGTATTGTGTATGTTTGGCATTGATCTTCATACTTTTACCTTCTTTATTGTGTATGTTTGGCATTGATCTTCATATGTTTACCTTCGGTATTGTGTATGTTTGGCATTGATCTTCCTACTTTTACCTTCGGTATTGTGTATGTTCGGCATTAATCTTCATACTTATACCTTCTGTATTGTGTATATTTTGCATTGATCTTCATACTTTTACCTTCGGTATTGTGTATGTCTGGCATTGATTTTCATACTTTTACCTTCGGTATTGTGTATGTTTGGCATTGATCTTCATACTTTTACCTTCGGTATTGTGTATGATTGGCATTGATCTTCATATTTTTACCTTCGGTATTGTGCATGTTTGGCGTTGATCTTTTATATAATCCTCATGTTACAATTTTTAAATAATACAATGTTTGTTATGTTTTAAATCGTTGCTTTTCATGTGTATGTGAGGACAATTCCTTTTCACGATATGCTTGTTCTGTAACAAGAGTTAATTTGGACAATGGTTTTCCACACAACATTCCTGTATCAATGATCAATACGTTGTTGATTCTCGTGTATCCGAAGTTCATGAGCTTAAGGATGATACACACACTATGTCGAGGACTCCAACAGATGGTCGACGGCAATGTAAGTCATCATCATGTAAACCTCGCCTGCCCGTACGTGAATAGATATCAGGCTGTCGACCTGGTCCATTTATTTATACCGTACGCTGTACAGAGGAGAGGGTATGTTAACCTGATCGAGCTACTGTCAGTTTGTTACATTTGGAAGTCCAGATTACTGACGAGCATGAACATATTATGTCTGTTGAATGTTCCTGGACGATGCACATGCAGTTTATCTTCCTTAATAGATAACTTAAATTCGACCTGAATATTACAAAGGTTGCTCTTTTGAAATTATGTTGTGGCAACAGGACGGTCATTATTAACAAACAGTCGTGGAATCATTGTGATGGTTACTTGTATCACAAATATGTCTTTCATTAGCAATGCAATCATGCTTGACCGACATATAGGATTATAAACTCAGCATGTGTGTTTGTTTACAACATAAGTTCAGTCATATTAGCGTGACAGTTCTCTTGTTCATGATTCCTGGGTAAACAAACAATTGATAAGCTAGGAAATGTTCCACCATGAAATAAAACGTATGGTTGCACGTAGTCTACCTACACACACGGACATATCAGTTAAAGTACCATTTAAATTGGTCAATGTATTTTGTTCTCAACGAAAATACAACGATAGGTTCACGTTCGTTAGACCAACTGGACCAAGAGCTGCTTTGATAATTTAAAAACATATTACAGTGGATTCACCATAACTCGAAGGCAATAGAGACTCATTGATTACTTCCAATTATCGACTTGCTAGAATGATCAATGAATTTATTCTTAATCCATTTATATATTGTCAACTGATTAGTGCATTTATACTTATGTGTTTTATTATGAAAATAAAGCCATACGAGCTTCAGCAATCAGAACTCTTTGCTCTGTTTTTTTTTTATAGGCGGACTTGTTCCAGGAAATAATGCGATTCAACCGATAAACCTGAATCGTTCAAGAGATCGTTCAATATCTGAAAAAGTAACGACTTACATGCATGAGTCCACTATAGTTATAAAAGCAACTTACATATTTGTATATACACTCAGACGTATGGAGGGTTTCTTTTAACACTTTCTCACATATAACAATCACCAAAACTGAGAACTTATAATCTGTTTAAAAATACTTTCCAACGTGAAACATATGTTAAGTTGAATTTATTAAAAAGCGAACGCTCATATTAAGCTCAGCTAAGATGTGGTATATTACCTCTAAGGAATGAGAGCGGTCGTTGTGTTGGGGAACAGATTGCCATACGAACGTATTTATTCTGCAATAAGACAGAGATTGAAACAGAAACTCATTTCGTGGTAGTATTTGGGGATATATTTGAAAAAGTCGACTTTGTCACCAAAACTAAATTTTCTTTTTTTTATGAAACATCATGTGCGAAAGTTATGTAAATATGTTGCAAAAGCGTTTTGCCATAGGAGGAGTTTTATATAAAATCACCAATGAAGACATAGATAATTGATTTATTTATTTATTGTTTGATTGTGAATGATAGGTTGATATATTAATTGATTAGTTGGTTAATTGGTTAGTTAATTCATTCAATTATTCATTCATTCATTCACTCGTTCGTTCATTCGTTCATTCATCCATTCAATCATTCATTCGGAGTATTCACGATGTATTGGTTGTTCAGTTGATTGACTGGCTGATTGCTGAATTGAATGATTGATTGATTTGCTCGCTGTTTGATAACTCTGTACATGTTGTCGTGTGTCGTTTGCCAGTTTTATTTGAAGGCAGCATGTGAAAATGACCTTTACGTTTCGTTTCGGTAAAGGCTTTTCAAACATACATGATATATTAATCACACAATTACACATGTTTTATTTTGCGTCCGTCCTACGTCTCCTTTCATGGAAGGGGTGTGATTAGCGGTTGCAACATTAAAACATATTTCAAAACATACGGGATAGGCAGTGAATGGTAATACTACCTGTATTTACATGATTCGTTCAATGATGTGGATATTTCATATTATAGTATTGTACTCATAGAATTGGGTTATACCGATTATACCGATTATACCGATTTCCTTTTGTAAATACAAACAATAAATGAGCGCTTGTAGCACAGATGACCAGTAATTACGGATTATCGTTCTAGATGCATCAGTAAAATCCTTAGAAATTATGTCAAAGCACGTTGCTTTCAAACGTACATACCTCCTAAAGTTATTAGCAACTCTGAAATATTGATGTCTTCGTTCGAGGATGCAATAACTGCATCTTGTACAAGCTGTAGCTTCGGCCTGCTCGAAAGAGACCATCGATATAATTATAGATGTGTATATATATATATGTATATAGACTCCCGGAACCACAAATTGACAAGAATACATGAACTTACGTACATAGACATTACCTTTATATATAGTGACATATAGGCCCAGGGGGCCGGGTTGTTTTTCCAACAAACTTTGTATTATGTTTTATTATATGTTAAACACATGTCACTTTAATAAAATATTTACTTACTTATTTACTTACTTATAGAAACTTTCTGACGCCTCTGCAGCAGATGACTTTTGAAAACATTGCGACAAAAGTAGAAATTGTTTTCAACTCTTTTCAGTATTAAGAACTGCATTTATAGAGCTTTTCCGTGTTTTTGCATACATACTTTCAAAGTCGTCTGCTGCAGATTTATATTATGCGGAGAAGAGTTAATGATGATCGATGCTGCATAACATGTCATACAAACATCTCAACTCTAACAGGGGCTTACGTAGTGTTCTCTATAGGCAGGGGTGTAGCTCTCTTTAGGCACTGTAGGCACGTGCCTACAATTCTTTTCTCAAAATGCCCCAAAATGCAGCTGCAGCGATAGACATCTGCTTAATTTATCGACCAGATCAGCCTGCGCTGTCAGCGCAGACTGATCCGGCCAACACATTCCGTCTTAGGCGGATAGATGTATAGAGAAGTTATTCCTGAAACAGAAAATCCACAGGAGGCGAAACGTGTCTATCCGGGTAGGCCTGTGTGGCATACTTAGGCTAATTCGGGTCGATACTTAACGCAGAGTCTACAATGTTGACTTTCTCCTGAGATGGCCTACACATTGAATATTGCCAAGCTACGCCCCTGATAGGTATAAGTATCCTGTCATAGTCGCTATATGAACAAGCCAAAAGACAATGACCAATCCAATATCTGCTTAAGTCGCTTCGGGTAGAATCAAAGCTTGAAGAGAGCACCTTAGAACAGTGAAGACTAGCGTATCTTATAACGGGCTTTATTGTGAGTCTACACTTAGAAGAACCATTGCTAATTGAAAGCCGGTTTCAAAATAGTTGTAATAATATCATACGTAAATTTAAACTAAACTATGATCCATCGGAATAGCTTTAAATGAAGTTCTAGCTTTGTAGCACAACTAATTTCACTACCATACTCATATTGGACTAAAATGTATAGAAATTATTCCTTGTGTATGCAGCATCAGATGAATTTAGACATTATAAATGAAGTTTAACATTGAACGTTTTGATGAAAATTACTTTTTATGAAACAATAATATCAAGATGGATTATAATAGGTTTGTTTGCCGGATTGTGTTACGGAAGTTGAAGATCACAAACACATGGCGCAATAATCTTGGTATTCGATGATTGCACATTATTATGACCCATTTTTCCGTTCCACGACCCCTTTAACCTATATTTTAATATTCAAAACACACGACACAAAATTAATGAGTTTACTTTACGAAGTATATAGCACATCTTTCACATTTGAAAATATAACGCGTTTAAACTCTATCCTTTAAACTTTGTAGATATTTCGTGTGTTCCTCCCAAGTTAACTACATGTATCAGGTTTAGTCATGGTTTTAACACTTTCCCACACGTAAACGCTTTTTGACGCCTCTGCTACAGACGACGTTTGAAAACACTGTGACAAAAGGAGAAATAGCTCAAAACGAGCAACTTCTCCTTTAGCCACAATGTTTTCAACTCTTTGTAATAATAAAACACTTATTTATGAAGATTATTCAATATGTTGTCAATATATTTTCGAAGTCGTCTGCTGCAGATTTGTTATATGTGGGAAATGATTAAAACATTATCTGTTGAACTACGTTTTTATTTTGACGCTTTGAAGTTTTCGACCTTGGAGAGTTAAGGATGAAATCATCTCATAAAAAGTAAGTATTATCTGAACACAACCAGTTTAAATCAGTGAGTTGGAAAACTAAAAAATACTACACAAATGTTTTGGCAATCGCCACATCGATGCGGATTTACAAACTTCTTTTAAAAAATTGTTTGGTGCAGTCGAAACGGCCAATTTCTCATTTTATTTCCAGCAATGTTTACCAATTTGAGAGTGAAATATATTTCAATTAGTTTCCAGTTTTTGTCTTTTTACTCAGAGGCATCTATATAAAGTTGTCCCAGGTTTTTTCGACAATTCTGATAAAGAAATTTATATTAATATATCAAGTGTTTAATAGATTTGGTCACATGTGACGCCTCTAAATATTGCAGACGTTATTGCACCTGCGTACAGTGTTCTGTTCTGTTCCGTTCTGTAATTTAGTGCTAGGTGTATGTTTTTACAAAACACTACACGTGTAGCCGCTATCCGTTTACGCCAATTAACCTTAAATATAACCCTTTTGCAGAGAGTCATACAGACACCAAGTCGCTAGATCTTGTCAACCATTAATAAGAAGAAACAAGATGTGTTTGTGAAACACTGATGCCCCCCAATGGCAACATCTAGGTCAAAGGTCAAGGTCGCAAGGTCAAAAATGTTGGTACTGACAGAAAGGTCATGTCACAAGGAATACACATGTGAAATATGGTAGCCGTACCTGTTATGGTTCAAAAGTAGTGGTCAATGGTACTGACAGAAAGGTCATGTCAGAAGGAATACACATGTGAAATATGGTAGCCGTACCTGTTATGGTTGAAAAGAAATGGCCAAGGTTAAAGTTTTTTTCGAGAATGGCAACATCTAGGTCAAAGGTCAAGGTCGCAAGGTGAAAAATGTTGGTACTGACATGTGAAATATGGTAGCCATAACTGTTATGGTTCAAAAGTAATGGCCAAGGTTAAAGTTTTTTTCGAGAATGGCAACATCTAGGTCAAGGTCAAGGTCGCAAGGTACTGACAGAAAGGTCATGTCACAAGGAATACACATGTGAAATATGGTAGCCATACCTGTTATGGTTCAAAAGTAATGGCCAAGGTTAAAGTTTTTTTCGAGAATTGCAACATCTAGGTCAAGGTCAAGGTCGCAAGGTGAAAAATGTTGGTACTGACAGAAAGGTCATGTCACAAGGAATACACATGTGAAATATGGTAGCCGTACCTGTTATGGTTCAAAAGAAATGGCCAAGGTTAAAGTTTTTTTTGAGAATGACAACATCTAGGTCAAAGGTCAAGGTCGCAAGGTCAAAAATGTTGGTACTGACAGAAAGGTCATGTCACAAGGAATACACATGTGAAATATGGTAGCCGTATCTGTTATGGTTCAAAAGTAATGGCCAAGGTTAAAGTTTTTTTCGAGAATGGCAACATCTAGGTCAAAGGTCAAGGTCGCAAGGTGAAAAATGTTGGTACTGACAGAAAGGTCATGTCACAAGGAATACACATGTGAAATATGGTAGCCGTACCTGTTATGGTTCAAAAGAAATGGCCAAGGTTAAAGTTTTTTTCGAGTATGGCAACATCTAGGTCAAAGGTCAAGGTCGCAAGGTCAAAAATGTTGGTACTGACAGAAAGGTCATGTCACAAGAAATACACATGTGAAATATGGTAGCCGTATCTGTTATGGTTCAAAAGTAATGGCCAAGGTTAAAGTTTTTTTCGAGAATGGCAACATCTAGGTCAAAGGTCAAGGTCGCAAGGTCAAAAATGTTGGTACTGACAGAAAGGTCTTGTCACAAGGAATACACATGTGAAATATGGTAGCCGTACCTGTTATGGTTCAAAAGTAATGGCCAAGGTTAAAGTTTTTTTTGTGCAGACAGACGTGCAGACCAACAGACAGACAGACAGACAGGCCAAAAACTATATGCCCCCCGAATCGGAGATTCCGTGGGGGCATAAAAAACACCAACAAAAGTAAATACATGTAAGAAAATAAAAACAGTTGTTTTTTACTATACAGACACCATGACGCCTTATGACACAATGTTATACATTGTCATACGTCAAAATGATGTAACGTGTATTAAATGGATGGTGTTTTAAAAGTTATTAAAACGATACTCAATCTGAAAAACAGCCCTAAAGTTCAACACTGTTTTACTCATTACACCGATGATACATTACACAGATAATACATTACACTGTTAATACATTAAACAGATATAACATTATGCATTTAATACATTCACAGATAATACATGACACAGTTAATACATTATGCAGTTAATATATTACACAGATAATACATAATGCAGTTAAAACATTGCACAGATAATACAGTATGCAGATAATACATTCCACAGATAATACATTATGCAGTTAATACATTATGCAGTTAATACATTATGCAGTTAAAACATTACACAGATAATACAGTATGCAGTGAATACATTACACAGATAATACATGACACAGTTAATACATTACGCAGATAATACATGACACATTGCACAGTTAATACATTACACAGTTAATACATTACACAGATATTACATTCCACATTTAACATATTACACATATAATACATTACGCAGTGAAGACAATCCACAGATTATACATTATGCAATAAATACATTCCACAGATAAAACATGACACAGTTGATACATTACACAGATAATACATTACGTAGTGAATACAATACACAGTTAATACGTAACACAGTTAATACATTACACAGATAATATATTACACATTTAAAACATTAGGCATATAATACATTACGTAGTAAATACATTACACAGTTAATACATTACACAGATAATACATTACACAGTTAATACATGACACAGTTAGTACATTACGCATTGAATACCTTACACAGTTAATACATTACACAGATAATACATTCCACATTTAACACTTTATACATATAGTACATTACATAGTTAAAACATTACACAATTAATACATTACACGTATAATACATTACGTAGTGAATACATTAAACAGTTAATACATTACACAGTTAATACATTACACAGATAATACATTACACAGTTAATACATTACATAGATAATACATTACACAGATATTACATTCCACATTTAACATATTACACATATAATACATTACGCAGTGAAGACATTACACATATAATACATTACGCAGTGAATACATTACACAGTTAATACGTAACACAGTTAATACATTACACAGATAATACATTACACATTTAAAACATTAGGCATATAATACATTAAGTAGTAAATACATTACACAGTTAATACATTACACAAATAATACATGACACAGTTAATACATTACGCATTGAATACATTACACAGCTAATACATTACACAGATAATACATTACGTAGTGAATATATTACATAGTTATTACATTACACAGTTAATACATTACACAGTTAATACATTACACAGATAATACATTACACAGTTATTACATTACACAGATAATACATTACGCAGTGAATACATTACACAGTTAATACATTACACAGATATTACATTCCACATTTAACATATTACACATATAATACATTACGCAGTGAAGACATTACACAGATGATACATTATGCAGTAGAAACATTCCACAGATAAAACATGACACAGTTGATACATTACACAGTTTATACATTACGCAGTGAATACATTACACAGTTTATACGTAACACAGTTAAAACATTACACATTTAAAACATTAAGCATATAATACATTACGTAGTAAATACATTACACAGTTAATACATTCTACAGATAATACATTACACAGTTAATACATGACACAGTTAATACATTATACATTACACAGATAATACATTCCACATTTAACACATTACACATATAATACATTACGCAGTGAAGACATTACGCAGTTAATACATTACACAGATAACTACGTTACACAGATAATGCACAGGTTATACATTATATTAATGCAACGATTGTATTGCATGTTAAAAATGAATAATAATTAATGTTATTTACTGCATGCAATTGCTCTTCGTTATTGTTGTTGTGATATTCGTGGGGTGAGGTATAAACTTTTGAAAATAAAGGTCAAAACAAGCTGTAACAACAGGTTTTTCCCGCAAACTAAGGTTTTTTATACAAACATAATGTACCAAATGTATACTCATTCATATTTCTTAATGAGAGCCTTAGGTTTGTTCTAACATTAATACTGCATTTCAAAAGATCTTTACAAAGGAAGATTAGAGTCACAAAAACTAGTCATAACTGTTAATGTGCATGTTTAAAGCAAAACAAGGCAAGAAACAGTGCTAAGTTCTTGGCTTAAGAATGTTCATGTATCATTGAAAAGTAGGGTAACTATGATTTGAAAAAAATATATGCTGACACGAGTTATCTTTAATATTGAAAGTTTGGCGGATTCGATCGGAACATGTAATTATATATATATATATATATATATATATATATATATATATAATTACATTTATATATTTATATTGTTCTATAAAACATATGCGGCCTTTTACAGTTCTAGAAACATAAAATGTTTTGTTTTATTATATTCCCAGTTTCGATTTATTCAAGAAGAGCGGACGAAAAGGAGTACTGCTATAGATCATTTCTACACTCCCAATGTGCGTATACAAAGAGAACAACTGTTTTGCAGTGATTGAAGATTGTTTCTATATCTATATTCGTAAAAATTGTACAAAAATCAATATGGTCAGGTCAACTTCCGTTGTTATCAGGTCATAAATGGCAGGATAAGCTCAATTAAAGTCTAAGAAATCTGCAAGCCCTGATGGTCTTGGAATTGACTTATTTTAAACATGCATCAAATGCATCAGCACCTGTCTTGCCACACATTTTTAATTCCATTTCGGGCACATTTCCAAAATGTTGGGCTAACCAAATGTTGACTAACTAAATGGACAATCGATAACATGTAATTGATGAATCACAAGCAGGATTTCGAGCCGGGTAATCTGCGATAGATGATATTTTTAATATACAATGACACAGAAATATTTATTGAAACTGGGAGGGAGGTTTTATTGTTTATTTGTAGATATTTCGAAAGCATTTGATAGAATACGACCTTATAGATTACGGAAAAGTTTAATCTTAAAAGGGATAGGAGTAAAATATTTACGAGCCTAACAATCAATGTATAATAATGTGTCAGCATGTGTTAAAAACAATTTGTCTTGCTTACCAGATTGGTACGCGACAAGGGTGTGTCAGCATAGGCTACTATTTTCACTATTTATAAACGATCTTTCGTCACTTTTAATGAATGCTGTGGCTCTGGCATATGCATTAATAATGATATACCTGATATCATTTATCTTATATTCGCTGACGACATAGCAAATGATTCAGAAACCATTGAAAAATTACAACAACAAATCAACGTAATCGAAATATTTTGCCAACAAACCGGAATGCAAGTTAACACAAGAAAAACAAACGTACTCGTTTTTCGAAATGGCGGTATGTTACGATCGTATGAGAGCTGGTCTTACCAAACACGACACACGCTAAAGATACGTTAGCAGGGCAAGCGCGAAAATCAATAATGGCCATACATAGATATCAAAGAAATTTCGGATACTTTGATTACCAGTATATTATTTAATTGTTTGATACCATAGTTGCACCCGTCCTTTGTTATGGGGCTGTGATATGGGGTTATGCATTTTCTGAACAGATAGAGTCAGTACAAACCAGCTTGTGTAAATCATTCTTGGGACTATTCCGTACCGTAAATGATTTAATGGCCCCTGGAGACTGCGGTAGATATCCACTATATGAATCTTACTTTTCTATGTGCATAGCATACTCGTATCGTCTCAAACAAATGCCAAGCCACCGGTTTCCTAGAAACTGCTATTTGATGGGAACGAATATCGATATTAGAACTCGGGTACTCTTAACCTATTCCGATCGAGTACTCCAGTATTCGCAAGAAATTAAAATGAGTTCACTTGTTCATCAACAAATTTTGTCTCTCGTACTATTCTGGCCATCGTTCAATTAGTTTCAATTGTCTTTTATAAGAACCAATGTAAACTTAAGGAAACGAGTGGTTTTACTTTAAAAGAAAACACCAAATAATTCAATAATTACACTCAGAAATTGTATTCGCGTAAGCATCCAAATGTTTGATGCAGACTTTCATACATTTTTAAAGGCGCTAAAATAAAGCAAAACCAACAGCTAATTAAAAAAGAATAGCAATGATAAACAACACTACGCTTAATAAGTGAATATTAATATCACCTATGAGAATAAGACAAATATAGATCAACAATTAGAAGCGATTTGTACTTTCGGTTAATTAACCAGTGTCCGTAATATTTATATGACAAAACATATACAGGAAGAAGGGCCGCGTCCGTAAGAAAGGAAACCAAGATCTCACAATGTGTTATAATTAATTCTTATTTATTCGAATGAAATGGGAACGCATTAATTATAAAAGACAATTGGAAATAATAGTACGAGAGACAAAATGTGTCATAATCATTTTCTTCAGCTCTCCGTTTTGTGATAACTTGATTTCGAGTGTCAGAACTGATCTTTTTTGCATTTACGCTTATTTTACCTCTATATCTCTGAAAGTCAACACCATACTCCAATTGGTCATTCATATTTTTGTCTTGATTCCTCTAATGGTTTGTGTCGAGCCCGCTTGCGGTGAGCTGGACATAGCTGTTGCAATGGCACTTAGGTGATTGTAAGTGTGTGTGTCCTTCTGTCATAACCTTGTATAGCCCGCATCTTATTCCCAAGAAACTTGGCACAAACGTTCATCATGATGAGGCAGCGTGTCACGAACAAGACCTATGCCTGTACCTCAAATGTCAAGGTCAAACTTCGAGGTCAAGGATCAAAATGAGAACTGTTTGATAGGACTTTACCTTGTCCGGCTCGCATCTCAACCATGCATAATAGGATTCCCAAGGTACTGGGCACACATGTTCACCACGATGAGGTGCAGTATCGCCCACACGACCCAGGCCTGTACCTCAAAGGTCAAGGTCATAATTAGAGGTCAAAGGTCAAAATGCATGGAAGAGCACTTTGTATGTGACAATACCTTTGGAGCTGGCTCGACATGTTGCCTGTGGGCATATAGTTTACTTGTCCTTGCCAGCTACTTGCGTTACTTGTTCGGTTGAAAGTGAAACTTATGCATGTATGGATAACTTTCCATTCAATGACGATATGCCAGCGTCGATATTATCAACTACAACTTGACCTTAACCTGAACCAGCATCAGATATTACAGTCGAAGCAGCAACATCAATTGTCGCAGTTTGACCCGAGGATCGCTTGAAACGTAATATCTCGCCATAGCTTCAATTCACTCCAAATGCATGTTAAACTGCTGATTGGATCTACGCATCCTAACACTGAGTGTAAACTGGACACCTGTCGGATGTTATTTAAGAACTGACATAATCATAGATCCTATTAAAGGGAAGGTAATGCTTTGCTTAGTATGCAATATTTCTAGACATGTATGCAGTGTAACAATCTTATAATACTGGTTTAAACAAGATAGCCAATTTTAAAATGTTTTTGAAATTGAGTATTTTTTGCAAAACAAAAGGTTTTTGGAATGCTTTTATCCCCTAATTCCGAAGTATCACGGACTGTTTTTAAAAAAGTAAACCCTGACGTGTACACAAAACAGCTTAGAAAAACGTGAGCCAATAGAATGAAGTTCCGAAAAAAAATAGCTTGGTGGCTACCCAACTATAAAAACATACTCATATTTCGTAATTGTTCAGAGAAAATAGGTCTTTCCTTTATAATATCTCTCTTAGCACTCATTAAAATCTATGGTGTGTATACTCAAAAGAATCGCCTCATTGAGACGATTCGTTTGAGTACCCACACATTTTTTTCTAGATATTTTCAAGGTCGTCTACTGCAGATTTGTTGTATGTGTGAAAGGGTTGAAGTGCTTACCCGTAATACAAAAAGTGGAAGCGAGTCCATGATCGGTGTGCAGAAATAAGCACACCGTTCTATCGTCATGTCTGCGATATGACCTTCATATTTATATTGCCAAAACAAAATTGTTACACCCAAGATACGAGTACTTTACAGCTCCTGAAACAAACGTTAACTTAAATTTTGGGTTTTTGAACATGCACGAATCGACAATTAGGGAATTCAATGGTAAAATGAATAAATTACTCTAAGTTTGGTTTAAAGAGAACAGCTATGGTGGTGTTTGGGAACAGTGTATATACAGACGTTACATGTTGGTGTTTGGGAACAGTGTATATATAGAAGATACATGTATGTGTTTGGGAACAGTGTAGATATAGAAGGTACATGTAGGTGTTTGGGAACAGTGTATATACAGAAGTTACATGTTTGTGTTTGGGAACAGTGTATATATAGAAGATACATGTATGTGTTTGGGAACAGTGTAGATATAGAAGGTACATGTTGGTGTTTGGGAACAGTGTTTATACAGAAGTTACATGTTGGTGTTTGGGAACAGTGTAGATGCAGAAGGTAAATGTTGGTGTTTGGGAACAGTGTAGATACAGAAGATAGATATTGGTGTTTGGGAACAGTGTAGATATAGAAGGTACATGTTGGTGTTTGGGAACAGTGTTTATACAGAAGTTACATGTTGGTGTTTGGGAACAGTGTAGATGCAGAAGGTAAATGTTGGTGTTTGGGAACAGTGTAGATACAGAAGATACATATTGGTGTTTGGGAACAGTGTAGATATAGAAGGTACATATAGGTGTTTTGGAACAGTGTAGATATAGAAGGTACATGTATGTGTTTGGAAACAGTGTAGATACAGAAGATACATGTTGGTGTTTGGGAACAGTGTAGATACAGAAGATACATATTGGAGTTTGGGAACAGTGTAGATATAGAAGGTACATATAGGTGTTTGGGAACAGTGTAGATACAGAAGATACATGTTGGTGTTTGGGAACAGTGTATAAACAGAAGATACATATTGGTGTTTGGGAACAGTGTAGATAAAGAAGGTACATGAATGTGTTAGTGAGCAGTGTAGATATGGAAGATACATGTTGGTGTTTGGGAACAGTGTAGATACAGAAGATACATGTAGGTGTTTGGGAACAGTGTAGATACAGAAGGTACATATAGGTGTTTGTGAACAGTGTAGATACAGAAGATATATGTTGGTGTTTGGGAACAGTGTAGATACAGAAGATACATATTGGTGTTTGGGAACAGTGTAGATATAGAAGGTACATATAGGTGTTTGGGAACAGTGTAGATACAGAAAATACATATAGGTGTTCGGGAACAGTGTTGATATAGAAGATACATGTTGGTGTTAGTGAACAGTGTAGATATAGAAGATACATATTGGTGTTTGGGAACAGTGTAGATATGGAAGATACATGTTGGTGTTTGGGAACAGTGTAGATATGGAAGATACATGTTGGTGTTTGGGAACAGTGTAGATATAGAAGGTACATGTTGGTGTTTGGGAACAGTGTAGATATGGAAGATACATGTAGGTGTTAGTGAACAGTGTAGATATGGAAGATACATGTAGGTGTTAGTGAACAGTGTAGATATGGAAGATACATGTTGGTGTTTGGGAACAGTGTAGATATAGAAGGTACATATAGGTGTTTGGGAACAGTGTAGATACAGAAAATACATATAGGTGTTCGGGAACAGTGTTGGTATAGAAGATACATGTTGGTGTTAGTGAACAGTGTAGATATAGAAGATACATATTGGTGTTTGGGAACAGTGTAGATATGGAAGATACATGTTGGTGTTTGGGAACAGTGTAGATACAGAAGATACATGTAGGTGTTTGGGAACAGTGTAGATACAGAAGATACATATTGGTGTTTGGGAACAGTGTAGATATGGAAGATACATGTTGGTGTTTGGGAACAGTGTAGTTACAGAAGATACATGTTGGTGTTTGTGAACAGTGTAGATACAGAAGATATATGTTGGTGTTTGGGAACAGTGTAGATACAGAAGATACATATTGGTGTTTGGGAACAGTGTAGATATAGAAGGTACATATAGGTGTTTGGGAACAGTGTAGATACAGAAAATACATATAGGTGTTCGGGAACAGTGTTGATATAAAAGATACATGTTGGTGTTAGTGAACAGTGTAGATATAGAAGATACATATTGGTGTTTGGGAACAGTGTAGATATGGAAGATACATGTTGGTGTTTGGGAACAGTGTAGATACAGAAGATACATGTAGGTGTTTGGGAACAGTGTAGATACAGAAGATACATATTGGTGTTTGGGAACAGTGTAGATATGGAAGATACATGTTGGTGTTTGGGAACAGTGTAGATATAGAAGATACATGTTGGTGTTTGTGAACAGTGTAGATACAGAAGATATATGTTGGTGTTTGGGAACAGTGTAGATACAGAAGATACATATTGGTGTTTGGGAACAGTGTAGATATAGAAGGTACATATAGGTGTTTGGGAACAGTGTAGATACAGAAAATACATATAGGTGTTCGGGAACAGTGTTGATATAGAAGATACATATTGGTGTTTGGGAACAGTGTAGATATGGAAGATACATGTTGGTGTTTGGGAACAGTGTAGATATAGAAGGTACATGTAGGTGTTAGTGAACAGTGTAGATATGGAAGATACATGTTGGTGTTTGGGAACAGTGTAGATATAGAAGGTACATATAGGTGTTTGGGAACAGTGTAGATACAGAAAATACATATAGGTGTTCGGGAACAGTGTAGATACAGAAGATACATGTTGGTGTTAGTGAACAGTGTAGATATAGAAGATACATATTGGTGTTTGGGAACAGTGTAGATATAGAAGATATATGTTGGTGTTTGGGAACAGTGTAGATACAGAAGATACATGTTGGTGTTAGTGAACAGTGTAGATATAGAAGATACATATTGGTGTTTGGGAACAGTGTAGATATGGAAGATACATGTTGGTGTTTGGGAACAGTGTAGATACAGAAGATACATGTAGGTGTTTGGGAACAGTGTAGATACAGAAGATACATATTGGTGTTTGGGAACAGTGTAGATATGGAAGATACATGTTGGTGTTTGGGAACAGTGTAGTTACAGAAGATACATGTTGGTGTTTGTGAACAGTGTAGATACAGAAGATATATGTTGGTGTTTGGGAACAGTGTAGATACAGAAGATACATATTGGTGTTTGGGAACAGTGTAGATATGGAAGATACATGTAGGTGGTTGGGAACAGTGAAGATATAGAAGATACATGTTGGTGTTTTGGAACAGTGTAGATATAGAAGATACATATAGTTGTTTGGGAACAGTGTAGATATAAAAGATACATATTGGTGTTTGGGAACAGTGTAGATATAGAAGATACATGTAGGTGTTTGGGAACAGTGTTGATAGAGAAGATACATATTGGTGTTTGGGAACAGTGTAGATATAGAAGGTACATATAGGTGTTTGGGAACAGTGTAGATACAGAAGATACATGTTGGTGTCTGGGAACAGTGTAGATACAGAAGATACATATTGGTGTTTGGGAACAGTGTAGATATGGAAGATACATGTTGGTGATTGGGAACAGTGTAGATACAGAAGATAAATGTAGGTGTTTGGGAACAGTGTAGATACAGAAGGTATATATAGGTGTTTGGGAACAGTTAAGATACAGAAGATACATGTTGGTGTTAGTGAACAGTTTAGATATAGAAGGTACATGTATGTGTTTGGGAACAGTGTAGACACTGAAGATACATGTTGGTGTTTGGGAACAGTGTAGATACAGAAGATACATACTGGTGTTTGGAAACAGTGTAGATATAGAAGGTACATATAGGTGTTTGGGAACAGTGTAGATACAGAAAATACATATAGGTGTTCGGGAACAGTGTAGATATAGAAGATACATGTTGGTGTTAGTGAACATTGTAGATATAGAAGATACATATTGGTGTTTGGGAACAGTGTAGATATGGAAGATACATGTTGGTGTTTGGGAACAGTGTAGATACAGAAGATACATGTAGGTGTTTGGGAACAGTGTAGATACAGAAGATACATATTGGTGTTTGGGAACAGTGTAGATATAGAAGGTATAGGTTGGTGTTTGGGAACATTGTAGATATAGAAGGTACATATAGGTGTTTGGGAACAGTGTAGATATGGAAGATACATATAGGTGTTTGGAAACAGTGTAGATATAGAAGGTACATGAATGTGTTAGTGAACAGTGTAGATATAGAAGATACATGTTGGTGTTTGGGAACAGTATAGATATAGAAGATACATATAGTTGTTTGGGAACAGTGTAGATATAGAAGATACATATTGGTGTTTGGGAACAGTGTATATATAGAAGATACATGTAGGTGTTTGGGAACAGTGTAGATATAGAAGATACATGTTGGTGTTTGGGAACAGTATAGATATAGAAGATACATATAGTTGTTTGGGAACAGTGTAGATATAGAAGATACATATTGGTGTTTGGGAACAGTGTATATATAGAAGATACATGTAGGTGTTTGGGAACAGTGTAGATATAGAAGATACATGTTGGTGTTTGGGAACAGTATAGATATAGAAGATACATATAGTTGTTTGGGAACAGTGTAGATATAGAAGATACATATTGGTGTTTGGGAACAGTGTATATATAGAAGATACATGTAGGTGTTTGGGAACAGTGTAGATATAGAAGATACATATTGGTGTTTGGGAACAGTGTATATATAGAAGATACATGTAGGTGTTTGGGAACAGTGTAGATATAGAAGATACATATTGGTGTTTGGGAACAGTGTAGATATAGAAGATACATATTGGTGTTTGGGAACAGTATAGATATAGAAGATACATATAGTTGTTTGGGAACAGTGTAGATATAGAAGATACATATTGGTGTTTGGGAACAGTGTATATATAGAAGATACATGTAGGTGTTTGGGAACAGTGTAGATATAGAAGATACATGTTGGTGTTTGGGAACAGTGTAGATATAGAAGATACATGTTGGTGTTTGGGAACATTGTATATATAGAAGATACATGTAGGTGTTTGGGAACAGTGTAGATATAGAAGATACATGTTGGTGTTTGGGAACAGTGTAGATATAGAAGATACATGTAGGTGTTTGGGAACGGTGTAGATAAAGAAGATACATGTTGGTGTTTGGGAACAGTGTAGATATAGAAGATACATATAGTTGTTTGGGAACAGTGTAGATATAAAAGATACATATTGGTGTTTGGGAACAGTGTAGATATAGAAGATACATGTAGGTGTTTGGGAACAGTGTTGATAGAGAAGATACATATTGGTGTTAGTGAACAGTGTAGATATGGAAGATACATGTAGGTGTTAGTGAACAGTGTAGATATGGAAGATACATGTTGGTGTTTGGGAACAGTGTAGATATAGAAGGTACATATAGGTGTTTGGGAACAGTGTAGATACAGAAAATACATATAGGTGTTCGGGAACAGTGTTGGTATAGAAGATACATGTTGGTGTTAGTGAACAGTGTAGATATAGAAGATACATATTGGTGTTTGGGAACAGTGTAGATATGGAAGATACATGTTGGTGTTTGGGAACAGTGTAGATACAGAAGATACATGTAGGTGTTTGGGAACAGTGTAGATACAGAAGATACATATTGGTGTTTGGGAACAGTGTAGATATGGAAGATACATGTTGGTGTTTGGGAACAGTGTAGTTACAGAAGATACATGTTGGTGTTTGTGAACAGTGTAGATACAGAAGATATATGTTGGTGTTTGGGAACAGTGTAGATACAGAAGATACATATTGGTGTTTGGGAACAGTGTAGATATAGAAGGTACATATAGGTGTTTGGGAACAGTGTAGATACAGAAAATACATATAGGTGTTCGGGAACAGTGTTGATATAAAAGATACATGTTGGTGTTAGTGAACAGTGTAGATATAGAAGATACATATTGGTGTTTGGGAACAGTGTAGATATGGAAGATACATGTTGGTGTTTGGGAACAGTGTAGATACAGAAGATACATGTAGGTGTTTGGGAACAGTGTAGATACAGAAGATACATATTGGTGTTTGGGAACAGTGTAGATATGGAAGATACATGTTGGTGTTTGGGAACAGTGTAGATATAGAAGATACATGTTGGTGTTTGTGAACAGTGTAGATACAGAAGATATATGTTGGTGTTTGGGAACAGTGTAGATACAGAAGATACATATTGGTGTTTGGGAACAGTGTAGATATAGAAGGTACATATAGGTGTTTGGGAACAGTGTAGATACAGAAAATACATATAGGTGTTCGGGAACAGTGTTGATATAGAAGATACATATTGGTGTTTGGGAACAGTGTAGATATGGAAGATACATGTTGGTGTTTGGGAACAGTGTAGATATAGAAGGTACATGTAGGTGTTAGTGAACAGTGTAGATATGGAAGATACATGTTGGTGTTTGGGAACAGTGTAGATATAGAAGGTACATATAGGTGTTTGGGAACAGTGTAGATACAGAAAATACATATAGGTGTTCGGGAACAGTGTAGATACAGAAGATACATGTTGGTGTTAGTGAACAGTGTAGATATAGAAGATACATATTGGTGTTTGGGAACAGTGTAGATATAGAAGATATATGTTGGTGTTTGGGAACAGTGTAGATACAGAAGATACATGTTGGTGTTAGTGAACAGTGTAGATATAGAAGATACATATTGGTGTTTGGGAACAGTGTAGATATGGAAGATACATGTTGGTGTTTGGGAACAGTGTAGATACAGAAGATACATGTAGGTGTTTGGGAACAGTGTAGATACAGAAGATACATATTGGTGTTTGGGAACAGTGTAGATATGGAAGATACATGTTGGTGTTTGGGAACAGTGTAGTTACAGAAGATACATGTTGGTGTTTGTGAACAGTGTAGATACAGAAGATATATGTTGGTGTTTGGGAACAGTGTAGATACAGAAGATACATATTGGTGTTTGGGAACAGTGTAGATATGGAAGATACATGTAGGTGGTTGGGAACAGTGAAGATATAGAAGATACATGTTGGTGTTTTGGAACAGTGTAGATATAGAAGATACATATAGTTGTTTGGGAACAGTGTAGATATAAAAGATACATATTGGTGTTTGGGAACAGTGTAGATATAGAAGATACATGTAGGTGTTTGGGAACAGTGTTGATAGAGAAGATACATATTGGTGTTTGGGAACAGTGTAGATATAGAAGGTACATATAGGTGTTTGGGAACAGTGTAGATACAGAAGATACATGTTGGTGTCTGGGAACAGTGTAGATACAGAAGATACATATTGGTGTTTGGGAACAGTGTAGATATGGAAGATACATGTTGGTGATTGGGAACAGTGTAGATACAGAAGATAAATGTAGGTGTTTGGGAACAGTGTAGATACAGAAGGTATATATAGGTGTTTGGGAACAGTTAAGATACAGAAGATACATGTTGGTGTTAGTGAACAGTTTAGATATAGAAGGTACATGTATGTGTTTGGGAACAGTGTAGACACTGAAGATACATGTTGGTGTTTGGGAACAGTGTAGATACAGAAGATACATACTGGTGTTTGGAAACAGTGTAGATATAGAAGGTACATATAGGTGTTTGGGAACAGTGTAGATACAGAAAATACATATAGGTGTTCGGGAACAGTGTAGATATAGAAGATACATGTTGGTGTTAGTGAACATTGTAGATATAGAAGATACATATTGGTGTTTGGGAACAGTGTAGATATGGAAGATACATGTTGGTGTTTGGGAACAGTGTAGATACAGAAGATACATGTAGGTGTTTGGGAACAGTGTAGATACAGAAGATACATATTGGTGTTTGGGAACAGTGTAGATATAGAAGGTATAGGTTGGTGTTTGGGAACATTGTAGATATAGAAGGTACATATAGGTGTTTGGGAACAGTGTAGATATGGAAGATACATATAGGTGTTTGGAAACAGTGTAGATATAGAAGGTACATGAATGTGTTAGTGAACAGTGTAGATATAGAAGATACATGTTGGTGTTTGGGAACAGTATAGATATAGAAGATACATATAGTTGTTTGGGAACAGTGTAGATATAGAAGATACATATTGGTGTTTGGGAACAGTGTATATATAGAAGATACATGTAGGTGTTTGGGAACAGTGTAGATATAGAAGATACATGTTGGTGTTTGGGAACAGTATAGATATAGAAGATACATATAGTTGTTTGGGAACAGTGTAGATATAGAAGATACATATTGGTGTTTGGGAACAGTGTATATATAGAAGATACATGTAGGTGTTTGGGAACAGTGTAGATATAGAAGATACATGTTGGTGTTTGGGAACAGTATAGATATAGAAGATACATATAGTTGTTTGGGAACAGTGTAGATATAGAAGATACATATTGGTGTTTGGGAACAGTGTATATATAGAAGATACATGTAGGTGTTTGGGAACAGTGTAGATATAGAAGATACATATTGGTGTTTGGGAACAGTGTATATATAGAAGATACATGTAGGTGTTTGGGAACAGTGTAGATATAGAAGATACATATTGGTGTTTGGGAACAGTGTAGATATAGAAGATACATATTGGTGTTTGGGAACAGTATAGATATAGAAGATACATATAGTTGTTTGGGAACAGTGTAGATATAGAAGATACATATTGGTGTTTGGGAACAGTGTATATATAGAAGATACATGTAGGTGTTTGGGAACAGTGTAGATATAGAAGATACATGTTGGTGTTTGGGAACAGTGTAGATATAGAAGATACATGTTGGTGTTTGGGAACATTGTATATATAGAAGATACATGTAGGTGTTTGGGAACAGTGTAGATATAGAAGATACATGTTGGTGTTTGGGAACAGTGTAGATATAGAAGATACATGTAGGTGTTTGGGAACGGTGTAGATAAAGAAGATACATGTTGGTGTTTGGGAACAGTGTAGATATAGAAGATACATTCTGGTGTTTGGGAATAGTGTAGATATGGAAGGTACATATAGGTGTTTGGGAACAGTGTAGATATAGAAGATACATGTAGGTGTCTGGGAACAGTGTAGATATGGAAGATACATATAGGTGTTTGGGAACAGTGTAGATATAGAAGGTATAGGTTGGTGTTTGGGAACATTGTAGATATAGAAGGTACATATAGGTGTTTGGGAACAGTGTATATATGGAAGATACATATAGGTGTTTGGGAACAGTGTAGATATAGAAGGTACATGAATGTGTTAGTGAACAGTGTATATATGGAAGATACATGTTGGTGTTTGGGAACAGTGTAGATATGGAAGATACATGTAGGTGTTTGGGAACAGAGCAGATATGGAAGATACATGTAAGTGTTTGGGAACGGTGTAGATATAGAAGATAAATGTTTGTGTTTTGGAACAGTGTATATATAGAAGGTACATGAATGTGTTAGTGAACAGTTTAGATATGGAAGATACATGTAGGTGTTTGGGAACAGTGTAGATATAGAGGATACATGTTGGTGTTTGGGAATAGTGTAGATATGGAAGATACATATAGGTGTTTGGGAACAGTGTAGATATAGAAGGTATATGTTGGTGTTTGGGAACAGTGTAGATATGGAAGATACATGTTGGTGTTTGGGAACAGTGTAGATATAGAAGGTACATGAATGTGTTAGTGAACAGTGTAGATATGGAAGATACATGTAGGTGTTTGGGAACAGTGTAGATATAGAAGGTACATATAGGTGTTTGGGAACAGTGTATATATAGAAGGTACATATAGGTGTTTGGGAACAGTGTAGATATAGAAGGTACATATAGGTGTTTGTAAACAGTGTAGATATAGAGGATACATATACGTGTTTTGGAACAGTGTAGATATAGAAGGTACATGTAGGTGTTAGTGAACGGTGTAGATATAGAAGGTCCATATTGGTGTTTCGGAACAGTGTATATATAGAAGATACATATAGGTGTTTGGTAACAGTGTAGATGTAGAAGATACATGTAGATGTTTGGGAACAGTGTAGATATAGAAGATACATGTTGGTGTTTGGGAACAGTGTAGATACAGAAGATACATGTAGGTGTTTGGGAACAGTGTAGATATAGAAGGTATATGTTGGTGTTTGGGAACAGTGTAGATATGGAAGATACATGTTGGTGTTTGGGAACAGTGTAGATATAGAAGATACATCTTGGTGTTTGGGAACAGTGTAGATATGGGTGATAAATGTTGGTGTTTGGGAACAGTGTAGTATAGAATATACATGTAGGTGTTTGGGAACAGTGTAGATATATAAGGTACATATTGGTGTTTGGGAACAGTGTAGATATATAAGGTACATATTGGTGTTTGGGAACAGTGTAGATATATAGGGTACATATTGGTGTTTGAGAACAGTGTAGATATGGAAGATACATGTAGGTGTTAGTGAACAGTGTAGATATAGAAGGTACATATTGGTGTTTGGGAACAGTGTAGATATATAAGGTACATATAGGTGTTTAGGAACAGTGTATATGAGCCAGTCCACGACAAAACCTGTATTAGTGACATAACATATGACGTTTGGAATTTCCAATTTTATAACGTCACATTTTTCGTCAACGTCGGTTTACCGTAAACAGTATTATCTTGAATTTAATTTCCAAAGTTAATATGTATTTGTTTAAAAAATCTCTCGGATAAATGCTTAGTAAATTAAAAATTATGCAATTACTTCCAGCGAAATTTTCATTAAAAATCGGGTATTTGTAACACCGAATTATAGAGAATAAAGTTACCTGTGTCATGATATAAATTTAATGTTTCTGCCATGACGATTCAGACAAAAATACCCGTTTGTTAATGAAAATTTCGCTGGAATATTTTCAAAGTAATTACATTATTTTAATCTTTTAAGAAATACATATCATTAAGATCACCCTTTCTACTTCAAATTACCAGAATTTCAAGAAAATCTGTGAAGCCGATTTTTAGTAAATCAGAATGCCGTTTTACCGATGTCGCACGTCGGAACGCACATTGCGACTTTTGAACTGAAACGCAGTTAGTGGAATTAAAATTGACAACCTTTTGTTTTGCATAATAAACATCAACTTTATGGTATCATGAAATCTACTCCCTACTAAAAATGGATATTTTAATTTATTTCTTCCCGAATAGTTATTTTATTGCAAATGATACAGTATATAAATAGACGTAATACAGGATACAGGGTTAATCATACTTGGAAATCTGTTTATATATTATTATACAAGGGGTAATCAAAAAGTAATAACACTTTCTTAGTGATTCTTGTATTAGTTAATACATATTTCGGAATTCATACCATATGTATATTTGTTTTTGCTCTACCTTATGGCGAATTAATATTTTTAAAATTGTCATTAGTTTAGTTATAAATTGTTGTCAAAGAAACGAGTTGAGGCATAGGCGGGCCACAGCATAATTTTACAAGAAAGTACCAGTTTAAGCTGTGTATATTTCAAATATATACAAACAGAAGATACCGAAAATGTGCATGACATTATTTTGTTGTGAAATAGTAAAGTTGTTTAGCGACGTGCAAGAACGTTATGTAAAAGAAGACGTCAAATGAACGTCAAATTTAGGAAATTCAGCAAAAGGCTAAATAATAAAATTATATCTCAAGGTAGACAAAAATCAAAATAGTAATTTGAAATGTTTATTCAGTGGAGTTCACCAGGAGTCAAGCAGTCACTAGCGATGTAAATATAACCATTTTGGCAGGAGGAGGTAACTTTTGTATTCGGAACGCCTCGGTACAGTTAAATATATAAATACATATTGGTTTAGACTAGAAAGTATGATAATAGATTATTAGCTCAGTCGGTTGAGCCGGTAAGATTAACGAATTCAGTCCTATGACATGGGTTCGATCCCACCACAATTTTCTCTTTTTTTTTCATTTAGCTTTGATCTATGTGTATGTATGCATATATTTATTTAAGGTTTTATTATTTTATTTGTTTTTTTTATTTTTAGATTTCATTGTTTTCTTCATTTTTAGCTCGACTTTTGAAAAAAAGAGAGCTATTGTCATGACCCTGGCGTCGTCGGCGGCGGCGTGGTCGTCCGGTTAAGCTTTTTTGTTTAGCTCATTTTTTTTTCTCCCTGTCAGTCGAGCGTCTGTGCCGTACGCGGTGCTCTTGTTAATATTCATTATAATTATATTACATAAAGATCATCAAAAACCTTGACAAAAATAGTGTAAATAATATATCATCATCATTATCATAATCATCATCATCATCATCATCATCACTATAATGCGATTTCGACTGCATGGCTGTGTATGCTATAATACGTCGTTCTACATTTGTATGCCACATTCATACCTTCGCAGGTAAATATAAAGTCACGATCATTAAGGACATTGCGCGATTAATAGTTACGTATAAACTACATAAAATAAAAAGATGTACATGTAATCCATTACGACTCGAACTCGGGACCTTGGCATAACGAGTTCAATGCTCTTGTTAAACCGCTAACTTTGCATTCGAACTGGTGGTGTGTCAGGATTTTACTTATTATCAAAACGGGCGAATATTTTTATGCTCATCCCTATTTTGGATAATAGAACAATCCATTAGGTTTCGTCATGGCTCACTGCTCGAATTGGATGTATACCTAAAATGTAATTATGTTAGCATGAATTACGGTATCAACCCGTCACTACTCATTGAATCACGAAATTTCTATATGTTGCGTTACTGATGCACAATTCTCACTTTAGCATATATCGATATTGTTGAAAATATCATTCTCGCTATCTCGTAAAAAATTCAAGTATTCTTATGTTGTATTTTTAATGTATTTACTATATAAATTGCAATATAGTAGCTACTTTGAATCTTTAAAGAGAAGCAAATAAATACAACCTACCATTATTTATTAGGGGGGAAAGGGGGTACTTAAAAGATTGAAATTGATGATTATAATGAAAACATGTGGTGTGCATTGTATTACCTACTCTAGATGCGTATCTATCTAATAGTTGTGCAGTGAACGTTCCGAAGCGCGACAGACGTTTAACTGCATTATGATTTATTAAAAATCGGCTCGATATATATTCTTAAAATTTCGGCAAATGGTAGACGAACATGTGCCTAAAATGATATATCTTTTAGATAAATATCTCTCGGGCGAGTTTTTAATAAATCAGAAATAATCTTATAACTGTTAAAATGTTTTGGAGAAACTTTCCTTTTAAATCGCATTTTGTTGTCTAATTTGTCATGGCAGATGTATGGAATTTATATCAGCACGCATGCACTTCTATTCCCTACTGTCTGCCGTCTATTTTATCCGAATATCACTTCAAACGAGAAAAGAGTGGCGGTTTCATTAACCACACTATCATTGTTGCAATGACATACGTTTTGACGTCAAAAACGACGTTATTTCACAGGTATGATTCCACCTTATTAAAACGCCGTTTTTTTTTTTCGTTTTCTTATGACAGTTGGTATGTTTATATCGTAATTAAGAGAGTATATGTAGGACTATTTGGCTAATTCTGGTATCATTATGAAGGTAAACGGTTGATATTTTAGGAAATACAAAAAACTCAAAAAATATTTTTTTGTCACTAATACAGGTTTTGTCGTGGACTGGCTCATATATATAAGGTACATATTGGTGTTTGGGAACAGTGTAGATATATAAGGTACATATTGGTGTTTGGGAACAGTGTAGATATATAGGGTACATATTGGTGTTTGGGAACAGTGTAGATATGGAAGATTACATGTAGGTGTTAGTGAACAATGTATATATAGAAGATACATGTAGGTGTTTGAGAACAGTTTAGATATGGAAGGTACATATTGGTGTTTGGGAACAGTGTAGATATATAAGGTACATATAGGTGTTTGGGAACAGTGTAGATATAGAGGATACATGTAGGTGTTTTGGAACAGTGTAGATATAGAATATACATGTAGGTGTTAGTGAACAGTGTAGATACAGAAGGTACATATTGGTGTTTGGGAACAGTGTAGATACAGAAGATACAAGTTGGTGTTTGGGAACAGTGTAGATATAGAAGATACATATAGGTGTTTGGGAACAGTGTAGATATAGAAGATACATGTAGGTGTTTGGGAACAGTGTAGATATAGAAGATACATGTTAGTAGTATAGGTAGGACGGTATACGCACTACTTGTGGCTGTGGCTGCGTGACCTTGACCTTATCCAAGAACGAGTAAAATATACTACACCGAAGTAACCCTTATCAAAACATGTTGATAGCGTTTACAGTTCAAAAGGGACAATTTTACCAAAATACGATATTTTAAACCGGCTGTTTTTCCTTTAATTTCTTTTCAAATTTGACTTTTCTTGTTACCATATAAAAGTTCGATTTTTCTACTTTATTTCATACGCGAATAGTATGTAGCTATCTCGAAAAAATAAAAATATAGCTCGATAACGAAAAATGATCCTCGCATGAAATTTAAAGTATCTGTTCTTATATGTTTAAATACATCATTTTCATCTCTATTTCATACGACAATATCAGAGTTGTTATTGTTGAGTTTTAATCCTGTAACATTTGCGATAAACGATTAAAACATTATGTCAAAAGGAGAATTTGCTCATTAAATGAATCAGAGAAAAAGTGTTGCTGTTTTGCCGCCAGTTTTGCATGTGAACGTGACTTTTCAACTTCAAAAATGTTTCGTTTAGAGTAAATATCAGCCCATGGGTATGCATGAGCTATCTTCTTAGACAATCCATGTGCTTTCACAGTGAGACAGTTTACCTGATGACAAATTGCATCTGCATCACAAAATATCGTAATATCGCCTCGTACGTGAGTTATCATCTCCATTTCATAAGTCCTTAAGATGAAAAAAAAAAACACTTATTTAATCCAGACGGTACCATCAGTTGAAATGTCTTACACAACATAAAAGAAGTGGCTTTATTATATTATTTGAAGAAACTGTCCAGAGATAGTAAAGAATGAAGAAAATAAGTGATTGTATATATAGTTTGGCGTTAAAAAAATAAAATATCATCAAAGATAAATGACTCGCATGTTTTTTTTTTTTGCTTACAATCATATAAATCACGCTGTTTTATAGAACGAATCTATGAAATTTATAACTGAATTCCTCTGTTAAAATGGGGTATAAACAGTATTGCGCCATATAAAACCCATCATGAAAACAGCGATGACGAAGCGCAGATGTGATCAAAACAACTTCATCCATCATTTGTAATGCGTCGAAACTGAGGAATCGTCACTTAATAATATAATTTAATAGGCACAAAATATTTACTTTATCAAAAACGACTTGATACTTATAAAAAATGGCCTAAACAAATTGGTCAGGATAAGTACTCACTGGCTGCAGCAGGACTTTTTATAAACTGGGAGGAGATTTATGCGAATGCTTCTCATGCGGTGTGAAAATATCGCAGTGGGAACCTACTGACGATGCTCTTACTGAACACATAAAATAGTATAAAACTGCTTTTTTTTTTTTCAAATGACTGGATACGGTGTGAAACAACAAGACGAACAACAAAGGTCGCTTAAATTAACATCATACCTTGATCAATTGTGTGAACGAGAATTTAAATCACTTGGTAATGATGGATACACGATATGTTTCGTTACTGGACTCTTATTTCGACTTCATATATGCAGAGGAAATCAAAAGTGCCTTACACGACGTGTGCAGAAAACATTGTGGTGAATGTACCATTAATAGTTTATCCCAACTCGATCACACGTGTTTATTAACGACGAAAGAACAATTACAACTTTATTGGGATTACATTATACAAGAAATAAACGAGGAGGGTGTTATAGAAAAGTGGTATGGGATGGTATATACGATGAATTCTATTCCGCTCGTAGTTGTGGATTTCTATAAATTGAAGCTCGAGTGCCGTGACTGGAGAGAGAATGGCATGAAAACAGAAAAATGGAAACATCGAATGATTAATATGACATTAACATTAATACATCTTGAAGAAAGATTCTCTTAAGTATTTTATATGTGCTGATTATATGAATGTATTTTTTTTTTCAAATATATGTATTTGCACTGTGTTAAAATAAAAACATGCCGGTTTTATATTATTATATATGGATTGCTATTGTATTTGGTATAAGGGTTTTAAAATAATAAAGAATAATATTTAAACTCAATACTAGTCTTTCTTACATAGATCCCCAAACAGAAAAATTAGCGTTGTTGTTGTTGTTTTGGTTTAGTTTAAAAGGGTACGCATATCAATACTTTCGCATACATATTGCAGACACGGAGAGCATAATTCAATTAGAAACGGCGTCTACAGCGCAAATTATAGGTATGCAAAACTATTCATATGTAATTGGAAAATGATCATGTATATGTTCTTCGTTTGAAAAAGAAAACCAAACCAAAACAACATCAACATTATAGTTTTTCTCTCTCTTTTGCCAGGACTGAGTAACTCTGGAAAGTCTCGATTTACGACACATTTAGAAAATTTCTCCTTTTGCTGCAACGTTTTTGAAAGTTGTCTGCTGTAGATGTGTTAAAAAAGCGTCTACATGTGAGAAAGGTTTAACCAGCTTACACATGATTTATATGCACTAACCTATACTTATCTCCTTTACCCTTTTCAGTCTATAGCATGATGGCTTAAGTCATCATTTTATTATTCGTGATTACTGGTCTCGTATTTCATGAACTTAAACTTAAACTTATTAGAATATAAAGGGAGTACGTTACCGTCCGCTTACTTTATCGAAAGATTTTCTTATTTGATATAACTTGATAAACCGGTTTCTTTAAACATGTGTCAGTCCACTATCCCGTACGCCACCAGGTCGATAACATTGATCTTTTCCATGATCAGTCACATGATCAGTCACGCTTAAGACGAAGACATTCATTTTCATAACATCTCTTTCTTTAAAACTTATTGATCTATATGTTCTTCGTTTTGAAAAAGGAAACAAAAACAAAAACAACATCAACATTATAGTTTTTCTCCCTCTTTTGCCAGGTCCGAGTAACTCTGAAAAGTCTCGATTTACGACACATTTAGGACATTTCTCCTTTTGCTGCAACGTTTTTTGAAAGTTGTCTGCTGTAGATGTGTTAAAAAAGCGTCTACATGTGAGAAAGATTTAACCAGCTTACACATGATTTATATGCACTAACCTATGCTTATCTCCTTTACCCTTTTCAGTCTATAGCGATGGCTTCAGTCATCATTTTATTATTCGTGATTACTGGCCTCATATTTCATAAATTAAAACTTATTATAATACAAAGGGGGTACGTTACCGCCCGCTTACTTTATCGAAAGATTTTCTTTTTTGATATAACTTGATAAACCGGTTTCTTTAAAAAATGTGTCAGTCCACTATCTCGTACGCCACCAGGTCGATAGTATTGATCTTTTCCCATGATCAGTCACATGATCAGTCACGCTTAAGACGAAGACATTCATTTTCATAACATTTTTCTTTAAAACTTATTTATTTTACATCGATTGCGAGACAAGCTTTCAGCTTATAATAATCACGCTGGATGTCTGCATCCTGGAGAATTAACCAGTACTCTCGCCGTTTGTGTGCTAAATCCCAAAGGCAGAACCCGCTCATCACGCGATTCGAACCTGATGCCTGTAGTACGAGAGGCCGACGCTCTACTACCTCTGCACCACCGTCTTTCACACGCAATTAACTTTCTTTCTTTTTTTCCTTTTTTTTTTTTTTACTTCAGACGAAGAACAGTCAGTATGGAACTGGAACACAAGGCAAAACAAGTTAGAATAGATGAAGGGATGAAACATACTAGGTTTTTCTTAAGTTTTGATATTGCAAGTACTTCATGGACAACTGATCGAAACATCTCAAATGAGCAAATGATTAAAGACCTTGTCGCTTACAAACAACAGTATGAAGGGGTTCAATTATCAGATCGTATAATTAAAAAAATCAGGGATGATTTTATATCTTCCAAATGAGTATTGACGAAGGTGTTGGTTTTCAAGATAGATCCAGCATGGAAGCTGCAACACAGGAATATGAAACATACATGTATGAAATTGAAAGAAAACCATTACAAATCATCAACAGCATTGTCCAACAAAACCCCATAAAACAGAAAGAGAAAAGTGATTCTAAAAAACCTCAATTGGAACACAAAAATATGTTGAAAGCGTGGGCATTTTTTGACTGTCAAAGGAAGAAAACGCAAGGTATTTTAAGTAGTGACTTTGTTTCAGAAGCTCACAGGAAATTAATGAAAGCCTTGATAAGGAATGCTGGTCAATTATCTGAATGTGTTCGTTCAACTGTCTGTCCAATAACAAAGGAGTCAGTAAATTATCCAAACCCAGAATTTCCCACGTTGATGGACTATGCAAATTCTGTGGCCGAGTATCTGAAAGAAAAGATAAACAGGAAAGTAACACAAGAGAGTGTTCTTGAGATGATTAAGTTTTTTGCTTGTTTTTTTTTTCTTCTTTTGCTCAGCTCCATCCTTATGGTGATGGAAACGGCAGGCTTTCAAGGCTACTGTATTGTTACCTTCAATCTTGTTTGACACCCTTTGCTGTTGGCATCTACAATATCCATGCCCCAACACAGCAAAGTGATTATTTTCTTGCAATAGTCCAAGTTCGTTAGGACACACGCTCAGCTCTTGCTAATAAGTATAATGAATTTAAGGAAAATAATTGGCGATTTGACAACCAGCCAGTTCTGCTGGCCCGTATGATCTTGGAATGTCAGTGGTTTGCATGGATATAATTTGACTCCATCATGAAGAAAGGAGAGACTGCTTACACAAGACAGACGTCTAAAGATGAGTCACCTTCAAGCTCCGTTGAAAATTAACTTTTGAGAAATATGATCTAAATTTATTTTATTTTCAGTATTAATTCATGGTTCTATTGAATATATTTTGCACGGATATGATTTATAGTGGTTTAATTTGGATAAGTGCGTATACATCAAAACAGCTTTCTTTAACTCTTTCCCACCTTCAACAAATATGCAGCAGACAACTTTGAAAACCTCTTGGCAAAAATCTGGAAAACCTCATAAAATGAAAGTTTTAATGAAACACTATGGAAAAAGGAGAGTAGTGCTGTCAGTGCTGTCAGAGCCAGAAGTGTTGATTGCAGTTATCAATGGTTGTACCTGAAATAAGTAAATCTGTATCTACAGCAGCCGACTTTTGAAAACATTGTGATAAAAGAAAAAAAAATGTTTTCAACTGAACTCAATAATAATACTTTCATCTTACAGAGATTTTCCATATATTTGCCTAAATCGTTTCAAGGCTTGGACCTCCTTTTCAACAGTATTTCATTTATAACACGACAATAGAACATTTATTCTTGATCCTTGGGTTACAACTTAGTTCTATGCCAAGGAAAATGTGTTCTGTAACTCCATTGATTATGATTTCATGGTGGATAATTATTATCTAGAATTCTAAAGTGGAAAAAGAAGTTATTTGTAGCAGTTTTAAATTAAATATGCATGATATACTTTGACTAGAATAAAACATATATAGTCTTTAACTTTAAGACAACGCTATTTTTTTTTATTTTTTTTTTTTTAAAGCAAAACTATCTCCTGTGAGTATTTTATGAATTTGTGTTCAATTAAAATTGTTTTACAAATATTTTAATTTGTATTTTAAACAATAATAAAATATGTTCTATGACAGCTTTAGACCGTTTATATCACATGACATTTCCAAATGGTTGCCTGCTTAACACTCTGAAGTGTAGGTTGACTGCTTTATTACATTGTCAAAGTGTAGGAAAAAATACAATACAATATGCAATTGTTTGTTTGGAGCAATTTCCCCTTTTATTGAAATATTATTAGGTCGACTGTAACAGTCAATGTCAAGTCAAGTAACGGGTATTAAATGTATTTTACAAATATTAGTCACGCAGTTATTAAAAGCATAAGAAGGTAATAGTTATAATAATTTGACTTTCTTCAAAACCGTATACAAATGTTACATAAACAATTTCATGGGGCAGTAATAATAACATGCTATGAGATAATGATAATAATGTTGATTTCTTCACAACCCTGTAAAATGTTATATAAAAATGTGAGGCGGTAGTTATAATGTTAATTTCTTCGCAACTCTGTGAATCATTATGAATGTATGCACTCATGAAAGAAGTGAAAATGTTGTACAAAGTTATAAGGGAGGTAACTGCTATAATAATTTGTCCAATTAGTCTTCAAAGTAGAACCAACAATAATAAGTATTTGCTTTAGTAGTTCAAAATAATAGTTTATAGTTTCTCTACCATTTTGCTAACCATTCAATCATAATACAGTTGGCATTTCTAAAGAATTACCTTCAATATTGTGTTTGAAAAGAATCAACTTGTGTTAACTTTTCTTTCTTAAAAGAGTATATTTGTATTTTTTCAGGTAGATGTTATTTCTACAATGTTACATTTATGTATATACATGTACAAGTAATATATATAACAAAAAAATATAAACATATAATATGGATAATAGATATCTAAAACATTTTAACTCTGCATATACCAGTGATATGTGAAAAACAACACTGTCTTGCATGAGATGGATATACAAGTAATACATAAAACAAGGTACAATCATGAGATATGGATAAACAATATGGGAAAACCATGAGATATGAATAAGCAAGTGATATGTGTTAATTTATACAACATTTTAAGTCTGAATATGTGAAAAACTCTACTGACCTGCACTAGTCAATTGTACCTAAATAGTTTTAAATGAAACAACTAAAAAAATGTTGACACAATGTCACAAACACTTTTTAAAACCATAGGTGGATAGACTCATTTCAGCAAAAAGTGTAGATCATGAAAAGCCCGTACATTTATACAGTCTAATCTTGATCTTAACGATTTGCATTTTTTTATATATATAACAACTTAAAACATTACTTTAATTTTCTTAACTGTTGTAGTAAGCTTAGAATTAAACAAAAAAATGTAGACCAAAATATCAGTCTGTGCATTAATACCCTCTGATCTTTGTCTTCACTGTCTGCTGATTATCTCATGAAACATTAATACAATGGTTGGATCAAATTCCTTTTAAGAAAAATAAAAACCAACAAAGTTTCTAACTAGGAAAGATTTCTGAAAGGTGCAGAGTAAGAGCAGTCTATATATTTATTCAGTAATCTTCACCTTAACTGTTCAAAAATATGGATAGGTGTATTGACAATGTGGTATAACAACAAAAAAACGCAAAAAAAGACGACAGTTTATAACTTATCGTTTTATATTGTTTTTATAGTATTGGAAAGGTAATGTTTAGGGTTAGGGTTAAACATTCCAATACTAACCCTAACCCTAACCCTAAACATTACCTTTCCAATACTATAAAAACAATATAAAACGATAAGTTATAAACTGTCGTCTTTTTTTGCGTTTTTTTTGTTGTTATACCACATTGTCAATACACCTATCCATATTTTTGAACAGTTAAGGTGAAGATTACTGAATAAATATATAGACTGCTCTTACTCTGCACCTTTCAGAAATCTTTCCTAGTTAGAAACTTTGTTGGTTTTTATTTTTCTTAAAAGGAATTTGATCCAACCATTGTATTAATGTTTCATGAGATAATCAGCAGACAGTGAAGACAAAGATCAGAGGGTATTAATGCACAGACTGATATTTTGGTCTACATTTTTTTGTTTAATTCTAAGCTTACTACAACAGTTAAGAAAATTAAAGTAATGTTTTAAGTTGTTATATATATAAAAAAATGCAAATCGTTAAGATCAAGATTAGACTGTATAAATGTACGGGCTTTTCATGATCTACACTTTTTGCTGAAATGAGTCTATCCACCTATGGTTTTAAAAAGTGTTTGTGACATTGTGTCAACATTTTTTTAGTTGTTTCATTTAAAACTATTTAGGTACAATTGACTAGTGCAGGTCAGTAGAGTTTTTCACATATTCAGACTTAAAATGTTGTATAAATTAACACATATCACTTGCTTATTCATATCTCATGGTTTTCCCATATTGTTTATCCATATCTCATGATTGTACCTTGTTTTATGTATTACTTGTATATCCATCTCATGCAAGACAGTGTTGTTTTTCACATATCACTGGTATATGCAGAGTTAAAATGTTTTAGATATCTATTATCCATATTATATGTTTATATTTTTTTGTTATATATATTACTTGTACATGTATATACATAAATGTAACATTGTAGAAATAACATCTACCTGAAAAAATACAAATATACTCTTTTAAGAAAGAAAAGTTAACACAAGTTGATTCTTTTCAAACACAATATTGAAGGTAATTCTTTAGAAATGCCAACTGTATTATGATTGAATGGTTAGCAAAATGGTAGAGAAACTATAAACTATTATTTTGAACTACTAAAGCAAATACTTATTATTGTTGGTTCTACTTTGAAGACTAATTGGACAAATTATTATAGCAGTTACCTCCCTTATAACTTTGTACAACATTTTCACTTCTTTCATGAGTGCATACATTCATAATGATTCACAGAGTTGCGAAGAAATTAACATTATAACTACCGCCTCACATTTTTATATAACATTTTACAGGGTTGTGAAGAAATCAACATTATTATCATTATCTCATAGCATGTTATTATTACTGCCCCATGAAATTGTTTATGTAACATTTGTATACGGTTTTGAAGAAAGTCAAATTATTATAACTATTACCTTCTTATGCTTTTAATAACTGCGTGACTAATATTTGTAAAATACATTTAATACCCGTTACTTGACTTGACATTGACTGTTACAGTCGACCTAATAATATTTCAATAAAAGGGGAAATTGCTCCAAACAAACAATTGCATATTGTATTGTATTTTTTCCTACACTTTGACAATGTAATAAAGCAGTCAACCTACACTTCAGAGTGTTAAGCAGGCAACCATTTGGAAATGTCATGTGATATAAACGGTCTAAAGCTGTCATAGAACATATTTTATTATTGTTTAAAATACAAATTAAAATATTTGTAAAACAATTTTAATTGAACACAAATTCATAAAATACTCACAGGAGATAGTTTTGCTTTAAAAAAAAAAAAATAAAAAAAAATAGCGTTGTCTTAAAGTTAAAGACTATATATGTTTTATTCTAGTCAAAGTATATCATGCATATTTAATTTAAAACTGCTACAAATAACTTCTTTTTCCACTTTAGAATTCTAGATAATAATTATCCACCATGAAATCATAATCAATGGAGTTACAGAACACATTTTCCTTGGCATAGAACTAAGTTGTAACCCAAGGATCAAGAATAAATGTTCTATTGTCGTGTTATAAATGAAATACTGTTGAAAACGAGGTCCAAGCCTTGAAACGATTTAGGCAAATATATGGAAAATCTCTGTAAGATGAAAGTATTATTATTGAGTTCAGTTGAAAACATTTTTTTTTCTTTTATCACAATGTTTTCAAAAGTCGGCTGCTGTAGATACAGATTTACTTATTTCAGGTACAACCATTGATAACTGCAATCAACACTTCTGGCTCTGACAGCACTGACAGCACTACTCTCCTTTTTCCATAGTGTTTCATTAAAACTTTCATTTTATGAGGTTTTCCAGATTTTTGCCAAGAGGTTTTCAAAGTTGTCTGCTGCATATTTGTTGAAGGTGGGAAAGAGTTAAAGAAAGCTGTTTTGATGTATACGCACTTATCCAAATTAAACCACTATAAATCATATCCGTGCAAAATATATTCAATAGAACCATGAATTAATACTGAAAATAAAATAAATTTAGATCATATTTCTCAAAAGTTAATTTTCAACGGAGCTTGAAGGTGACTCATCTTTAGACGTCTGTCTTGTGTAAGCAGTCTCTCCTTTCTTCATGATGGAGTCAAATTATATCCATGCAAACCACTGACATTCCAAGATCATACGGGCCAGCAGAACTGGCTGGTTGTCAAATCGCCAATTATTTTCCTTAAATTCATTATACTTATTAGCAAGAGCTGAGCGTGTGTCCTAACGAACTTGGACTATTGCAAGAAAATAATCACTTTGCTGTGTTGGGGCATGGATATTGTAGATGCCAACAGCAAAGGGTGTCAAACAAGATTGAAGGTAACAATACAGTAGCCTTGAAAGCCTGCCGTTTCCATCACCATAAGGATGGAGCTGAGCAAAAGAAGAAAAAAAAAACAAGCAAAAAACTTAATCATCTCAAGAACACTCTCTTGTGTTACTTTCCTGTTTATCTTTTCTTTCAGATACTCGGCCACAGAATTTGCATAGTCCA
>JASEVX010000835.1:0-41218 GCA_031761405.1 Serripes groenlandicus
TTAGAATGCCTTGTGGAGAAATAAAGACATAGGTGTCAGATATAAGATGGCTTATCAGCACCTCTGGGAATTGCAGTTCCTAGAAAACATCTGTAATACATTGTACCCGTGTAATAATAACTGATACATCACCCTGATTAATGATTATATAGAGGGCACAGATTTTTCACTCATTTGCATGGTAATCTAAAACCTTTTCCCTCTTACAACAAATTTGCAGCAGACAACTTTTAAAACACCCTGGGAAAATTGTGAACAATTTCAATATGTTACAGTTTCATTATTAAATGGAGATGAAAACAATAGTGGCTTAAGGAAAAATTGCTCATCATAATATGTCACATGTTTTTCAAAAGTTATCCAAAGTGCTATCATTCTATGATTTGTTTAAGTTTTTCCTCATGCAGCCGATTTTGAAAACATCTGAACACACCCAATGAACAATTTCTATTAACCCTTTCCCTCATATCGACGCTTTCTGACGCCTCTGCAGCAGAGGGCTTTTTGAAAACATAGTAACAAAAGAAGAAATTGCACAAACTGTGCACTTTCTCGTTTTGTCACAATGTTTTCCACTTTTAGTCATAGGTTATCCATTCAATTATAGAGATTTTCCATTATTTGACAAAGTATGTTCAAAGTGATACTATGATGCTAAAATGACAGTCATTGACTTTAAAAACATCTGAAGAAAAAATTATAGTTCTTATCCTGATCGAGCAATTCTGCCTTGTGAAAAGGAGATACGGCAATAAATACGCTCTCACGCCAACGGGCACCAATTATTGACAGCCGCAAGCGGAGATTGAACCTAGGACACACTGATGCATCATCTAAAACCCTCACACTAACCTCTTGGTCATGGCAGATTTCTTATATGAGCCATTCCGCGAAAAAACCAACAGTATGACCTCTGCGTAATCTATCGTCCCAGATCAGCCTGCGCAGTCAGCCGGGCTAATCCAGGCCGACACATTCCGTCTAAGGGGTATAGAGGTAATGAATAATGATTCATGAAACCAAAAATCCACAGCAGGCGAAAAATGTCCATTCGGGTTAGCCTACAGGTGCGTCATGCTTAGGTTGATCCGGTTTGATACTTTACACAGAGTCCACAATGTTGGGTCTTATATCGCGGGATGGCTCATTATCTAATTCGTTTTTAATTAAAATTTATCCTTTCCCCATATCGCTATCAACTTTGTCAGAATTCATAACTATCTGAGATGCTTTTCATAATTATATATCCTTAGATCACCTGCATTGTAACCAGTCTAAGTCGGAATTTCAAACATGTTTAAGGGTCTATCGCTGACCTGATATTGATCAGAGTTGCCTGATTAGAAAACAAATTATGGAAAAAGTTGTAACCCATGGAAAATAAGAAATAAAATTTATATATACAGAGTTTAAAACATGGTGAAAATGGAGAAATATCTCCTCTTGAGTCATTTCTCCTTTTCCCAACATGTTTTCAAAGGTTGCCTATTACAAAGGCCTTAAATGCCGTAAGTTTGAAGGAAAGGGTTGATATAGTGATAAAACTATGACAAAATTCCTCTAATATGGTACTTAAGTTTAGGCAATTGGCCCACATATCACCCCTCAAGTTGGCACTTAACCCTTTCCAACATACAACAATTCTGCAGCAGACGACTTTGAACATATTTTGTCAAACAAGAGGGCCATGATGGCCCTGGAATCGCTCACCTGATTTTTTTTTTTCACTTTAGCTATATAAGCCCCGCCCCATGGCAGCCATAGTTTCCGACCAATCAACTTGGCTTGAAGGAATCTGATAGAGGGTCACCCTAGGAACATTTCTACAAAATTATTTTGAAAATCGGCCAGACACTTTTGGAGGAGAAGATTTTTTAGGTTTTCACTACAGCCATATAAGGCAAAATAGCCCCGCCCCCCCCTGGTGGCCATGTTTTTCGACCAATCAACTTGGCTTGCAGGAATCTGATAGAGGGTCATCCAAGGAACATTTCTACAAAATTATTTGAAAATCAGCCTGACACTTTCGGAGGAGAAGATTTTTAAGTTTTCACTTTGGCCATATAAGGCAAAATAGCCCCGCCCCCTGGCGGCCATGTTTTTCGACCAATCAACATGGCTTGAAGGAATCTGATAGAGGGTCACCCAAGGAACATTTCTACAAAATTATTTGAAAATCGGCCCGACACTTATGGAGGAGAAGATTTTTTAAGTTTTCACTATAGCCATAAAAGGCAAAATAGCCCCGCCCCCTGGCGGCCTTGCTTTTTGACCAATCAACATGGCTTGAAGGAATCTGATAGAGGATCACCCAAGGAACATTTCTACAAAATTATTTGAAAATCGGCCTGACACTTTTGGAGGAGAAGATTTTTTAAGTTTGCACTATAGCCATATAAGGCAAAATAGCCCCGCCCCCCCCCCTGGCGGCCATGTTTTTCGACCAATCAACATGGCTTGAAGGAATCTGATAGAGGATCACCCAAGGAACATTTCTACAAAATTATTTGAAAATTGGCCTGGCACTTTCGGAGGAGAAGATTTTTTAAGTTTTCACTATAGCCATATAAGGCAAAATAGCCCCGCCCCCCCTGGCGGCCATGTTTTTCGACCAATCAACATGGCTTGAAGGAATCTGATAGAGGGTCATCTAAGGAACATTTCTACAAAATTATTTGAAAATCTGCCAACCAGTTTGGGAGAAGAAGAATTTTGAAGTTTTTTCGGTTTCGTTGCCATGGAAACCAGAATTTTGCATGGATCCCAAAAATTTTGAAGGAATTCTGGTGAGGTCATTGAGAGGATGCTTTCTGTGAAGTTTCATCCAAATTGACCCACTGGTTACTGAGGAGAAGAAGTTGACGGACGACGCACGGCGGACAAAAGGCGATCACAATAACTCACCTTGAGCAAAGCTCAGGTGAGCTAAAAATGGAAAATCTCTATATAATTGAATGGATAACCTATGAGTAAAAGTGGAAAACATTGTGGCAAAAGGAGAAATTGCTCGTTTTGAGCAATTTCTCTTTTGTCACTATGTTTTCAAAAAGCTGTCTGCTGCAGAGGCGTCAGAAAGCGTCTATATGAGGGAAAGGGTTAACCCTTTCCAACATACATCAAATATGTTACTGTAGCAGGTCGCATCATTTGTGAATAAAGTTGAAAATATTTTGGCAAACTGCTCATTTTGAGCATTTTCTCCTTTTGCCACAATCTTTTTAAAAGTCATCTGCTGCAGATGCTTTATTAAAGAATGCATCTTCAAGTGGTAAAAGTTAACTTGATAATTAAACAAGAAAAATCTTTAAAAAAGATAAACGGCGAGCAATATGAGAAAACACTTAAAGAAATGGAACATGCGCATATTATTTGACTTGAATATCAGAAAGGTTTTTGTTAATAATCAAAACAATCGGTAATTTTCCATGAATTATAAAATTTGCGCAATACTGTAGTACATCATTCTAAGAATTCGATAGCTCCTTGAATTGGTAATGCATTATAATCGTGAACCAGTTGGAACATTGTTCGATTAGAATATTGTTCTTTAATCCTTTCCCTCATATAGACGCTTTCTAACGCCTCTGCAGCCGACGGTTTTTTGAAAACATAGTGACAAAAGAAGAAATTGCTCAAAACGAGCAATTTCTCCTTTTGCCACAATGTTTTCCACTTTTAGTGATATTATAGGTTATCCATCCAGTTAAAGAGATTTTCCATTTATTGACAATTTATGTTCAAAGTCGACTGCTGCAGAATTGTCGTATGAGGGAAAGGGTTAAAAGATATAGAATCGGTTCATAGCAATCATTTGAGATATTGGATATTAATGGGTAACTTAAAGAAATATATAACTGCTGAAATGCTGGCCTGCTTTATCTGTGTGTTTGTCTGTCGTCCTTGGTTTGGCCATCATCGGACATTTATGCTTCTGACTGAAAATCTGATTAGGCCAACATGTCAGTATGTTGTAATTCCAACTGGTTACTATTCAAGGAGACATCTTTTGTTAATTTGGGGACAAATTTTCCTTTTGGGCGGGATGTTGTATATATCTAAGAATTCGACAGCTCCTTGAATTGGTAATGCATTATAATCGTGAACCAGTTGAAACATTGTTCGATAAGAACATTGTTCTTTAAAAGATATAGAATCGGTAATTAAGTGTAGCTTGCGCGTTTTTTGTTTATCTCTTTTTCTTTTTAGAATCACATGTCAGCCAAAATTATGTAAAGTCTCAGAAATTATTAAAAAGTAAACGGAAATGATGGAATCATTTTGTTTATATCTTTATCCCTAAGTATCAACTTCTAGTAAATCATAACAATAATCTATGTGTTTACCAAAGGCTAATCGGCCTTCTCCAGTTTCTATAAATAGATTATAAAGTATTATGTGGACCAAATGATATTTTCGGAGTTGGGGTCAATTAATATTCACAACACGAATTTATGATCTTGGAAATATTTCATTCTGGCCTGATGCATCATTACCTTTCTGTCATGGTGGGGATTTGTTTTAGATAAATATTTATATATATGCACTTCTGCATCTCCTCTTAACCGATCACACATCTACCTTCAGTACTTTCAGTACTTTGATCATTTGTATGAAAACTTCAAAATAGAAGTGTAAAATTATATTTCATGCAAAATTGCTATTTAAAGCAAAATTCTTCATACAAACACACATTTAATGCATTTGAATTCATAAACAATTTGCAAAACTATTGAAATTACCATGAAACTACATACTTTTACATCTATTTTGCAGGGAGAGTCCCCATCTTAATGTGAGTGAATAAACTCTACCTGTTGCAGATGACTTTTGATGCCTTTGCAGCATTTGAATTTAGAAACAATAGTGGGAGAAGGAGATAATTGCTTTGGTAGTGATGCGGGCTGTCAATCCAGGGGTTGTGCGTTCTAACTCCAGCTGGACCAACACTCTTTCTGATGTTTGACAAAAGTCAATGCAACAAGTATATTCTGCTTCCAAGAATGGGCTAATAGTCTATGTGGGAAAGCAGCCAGATGCTTGGAAAGACTGTTGTGTGGAGTATTAGTTTGAGAAAGCCAGCAAAGCGTAGGTGAACTGGCTATGGTGATATTCTGAAATATTGTTGAAAATGATATTTAAACCCATTCAATCAAAAAAACTAGAAGTGTAGCCCAACTTGTTGTAGACAATGTAACTTTAATTCAGAGACCTGAATTCACATGACATGGCTCTGGAAAGTAAGCAGCGTCAGGCAAATAGGGTTCTGAAGAATCTCCCTTCTGGCATCCCATTAATTTGAATGGAAGTAATACATATATATACCTGTGATACACAGAATTTGTAGCAATTTACATTTTATTCTATTACCAGTACAGGTGGGCGGGAAAGAGAAAGTTTTGGTGAGACTGTTTGCTTGTAAAGGCCTTGTAAAGCCCTTGCTTTATGTACATGTCATAAGACCCTTTTAGGGAGTCATTGCTTTATGTATGTGTATGTCATTATAAAGTTCCCTTTTAGGGAGTCTTTGCTTTTAAAATAAGTACACGTCATAAGACCCTTTTAGGGAGTCCTTGCTGTATGTACATGCCATAAGACACTTTTAGGGAGTCCTTGCTTTAAGTACACATCATAAGACCCTTTAGGGTGTCATTAGACCCTTTTAGGGAGTCCTTGCTTTAAGTACATGTCATAAGATCCTTTTAGGGTGTCATAAGACCCTTTTAGCAAGTCCTTGCTTTAAGTACAAGTCATAAAACCCTTTTAGGGAGTCCTTGCTTTAAGTACACGTCATAAGACCCTTTTAGGGTGTCCATGCTTTAAGTACACATCATAAGACCCTAATATAGGGTGTCATTAGACCCTTTTCGGGAGTCCTTGCTGTATGTACATGCCATAATACCCTTTAAGGGTGTCATACGAACCTTTAAGGAAGTCCTTGCTTTAAGTACACATCATATTCATCCCTTTTAGGGAGTCCTTGCTGTATGTACATGCCATAAGACCCTTTTAGGGAGTCCTTGCTTTATGTACATCATTTTATGTCAAAAGACCCTTTTAGGGTGTCCTTGCTTTATGAACATGTCGTAAGACACATTTTGGGAGTCCTTGGTTTATGTACACATCATAAGACCCTTTTAGGGAGTCCTTGCTTTGTGTAGGCCCATCATAACTCTTTTAGGGAGTCCTTGCGTTTTGAACAAGTCATAAGACCCTTATAGGGAGTCCTTGCTCTATGTACATGTCATAAGGCCCTTTTAGGCTGACAAGACTTAAATATAGAGTATTGAGTCTGTTCATGCAAAAAGATACAAGTTGGCATTTCTGAACAGTCACTAAAGTTCAGATCAGCCTGTACATTTGCTGCGTCTAATCAAAATCTACACAAGAAGCTTCTAACAAGCTTGAGTAAATGATATGTGAACGGTGCAGGTCTTGATCAGACTGTGTGGATTGCACTGGCTGATCATGATCTGCACTGATCTGAGAAGCCAACTTGTGTCTATCTTTGCCCTGACGGGTTCATATCATAGATTAACATTCTTCTGTTAACTTGAAGATTATGCCAACAATGGTGACACTGTCTGTCTCGTAGAGTGTCCCTTCAACACTCAAAACGTTTGAATTCACACTCGATATCTTTAAAAAGAGGATTTAACATTCCCTCCATTCAATGAGGGTAATCTGTCCTTTTACTTTCGATAGCCATTGGTAAAAAGAGAAATTTCAACTTTTGCCACAATGATTTCAAAATAATTCTGCTGCAATTTAGATGTCTGTATCAGGGAAAGGATTAACCCTTTCCCTCAGTTAATCCTTTCCCTCATACAACGATTCTGCAGCAGACGAATTTGAATATATTTTGTCAAAATATAGAAAATCTCTATATTTAAATGGATATTACCTATGACTAAAAGTGGAAAACATTGTGGCAAAAGGAGAAATTACTCGTTTTGATCAATTTCTTCTTTTGTCACTATGTTTTCAAAAAGTCGTCTGCTGCAGAGAGGTCAAAAAGCGTCTATAAGAGGGAAAGGGTTAAAAATGTTGGGTCATTATTCACTCTGGTCTATATATCCAGTAACAGCCACAACAAAAAACTCCTATCAACAGCTAGCAGGCTCAACCCTTTCCAGATTGCAGATGCATTTTAACACATCTGCAGCAGAAAACGCCCAAAAACAATTGTGGGAAGATGAAAAAATGATCTTTTCAATAATTGTATTTTCATTATAAGAGCTTTCCCATATTTTTAAATATATATATATATATATATGCAGTCATCCGATGCAGACAACTTTGAACAATTATTTTGTCAAAAAATAGAAAATCTCTATAATTGAATGGATAACCTATGACTAAAAGTGGAAAACTTTGGGGCAAAAGGAGAAATTGCACGTTTTGAGCAATTTCTTCTTTTGTCACTATGTTCTCAAAAAGCTGTATGCTGCATAGGCGTGAGAAAGCGTCTATATGAGGGAAAGGGGTAAACAGCTGTTATGAATATGCAGCAGTAGGGAAGGGTTAAGCCTGTAATCATTATGCAGAAGACTTTAACTATGACAGACCATGCAGCTAGCTAGCTGCAGTGCAGCATCATGACTCGAAAACATTGTGTCAAAAGAAGAAATTGCTCACCATGTTTTTAACTCCTTTACAATATAATTTTTTTCCTTAAATAAGTAATTAATTATCAATATTTTGCCTGTATGTTTCAAAATGAGTGCATGTCTAAGACTTGTAAGGTTAAATTTATAAATAAATGAAGCAAAAAATATTAATATCTTGGTTAGAAAAGATTTATCACCATTTCACCTGAAGAATGTCAGAATTAACCCTTTCCTTCATATAAACGCTTCGGGACGCCTCTGCAGCAGACAGCTTTTTGAAAACATAGTGACAAAAGAAGAAATTGCACAAAACGTGCAATTTCTCCTTTTGCCACAATGTTTTCCACTTTAAGTCATAGTTTATCCATTCAATTATGGAGATTTTCTATGTTTTGACAAAATACGTTCAAAGTCGTCTGATGCAGAATTGTCGTATGAGGGAAATTAAGGGTTAAGTACATGAAAAAAACACAGACAGAAATACCCATCATTTTGGCACTCTTCTGGCCCACAAGTTTCAAGTGCTAGGAGGAACAATGCCAAGACTTCGATGAGAAAGTACCCGAGAATCAAACAACTACTTGTAAAATATCGGTTACCATGGCAATACCTAGCACTTTTAATGATATTTATTTTTTCTAACTTTCTGAGTTCAATTTGTTTGTAGATAAGGAATTGTTCTAACATTACAGATATCCATGAAAAAATGAATTCAAAATTGGAGAGTATATAAACCCTTTATCACATACAACAAGGCTGCAGCAGACGATTTTAAAAATGTCTATATCTAAAAGTATGGAAAAATGAAAGTTTGAATAGAGTACATTGCAAATATTCTTGCAAAACAAAAATAGCTCATTATGATGTCATTATAATAGTTGTCTGCTGTAGATGCAGCAAAATGTGTCAGAATGTGGGAAAGTGTTAACCCTTTTCTACATACAACAAATCTGCAGCAGACGTCTTTGAACACGTACCCATAACCTTTTTTGAAAACCCCCTCGAAATGAAAGTACAACTAGAGGTTGTTTTTGGGAAAAACATATGTCTCCCCCAAGGGGTATTTGTCTGGCTGACTGTATTTTGTCAGTTAGTGATTTATTTTAAAAAAGGGCAATAACTCATCCAAAAGTAGGTCAAATTAAACGCCCTCGTAATATGCGCAACAAGACATTGTACCGATGACTCCTGTGAAGTTTCATAGAAATGTGGCAAAGAGGTTGTGAGATGAAGGCCGGACAAGAATGAAATGGCAATTTTAAAAAAAGGGCAATAACTCAACCAAAATTAGGTCAAATTAAACGCCCTAGTAATATGCGCAACTAGACGTTGTACCGATGACTCCTGTGAAGTTTCATAGAAATGTGGCAAAGGGGTTGTGAGATGAAGGCCGGACAAGAATGAAATGGCAATTTTAAAAAAAGGGCAATAACTCATCCAAAAGTAGGTCAAATTAAACGCCCTCGTAATATGCGCAGCTAGACGTTGTACCGATGACTCCTGTGAAGTTTCATAGAAATGTGGCAAAGGGGTTGTGAGATGAAGACCGGACAAGAATGAAATGGCAATTTTAAAACAAGAGGGCCATGATGGCCCTTGAATCGCTCACCTGATTTTTTTTTTTTTTTCACTTTAGCTATATAAGCCTCGCCCCCTGGCAGCCATAGTTTCCGACCAATCAACTTGGCGTGAAGGAATCTGATAGAGGGTCACCCTAGGAACATTTCTACAAAATTATTTGAAAATCGGCCAGATATTTTTGGAGGAGAAGATTTTTTAAGTTTTCACTATAGCCATATAATGCAAAATAGCCCTGCCTACTGGCGGCCATGTTTTTTGACCAATCAACATGGCTTGAAGGAATCTGAAAGTGGGTCATCCAAGGAACATTTCTACAAAATTATTTGAAAATCGGGCCGACAATTTTGGAGAAGAAGATTTTTTAAGTTTGCACTATAGCCATATAAGGCAAAATAGCCCCCCCCCCCCCCCCCCCCCCCTGGCGGCCATGTTTTTCGACCAATCAACATGGCTTGAAGGAATCTGATAGAGGCTCACCCAAGGAACATTTCTACAAAATTATTTGAAAATCGGCCTGACACTTATGGAGGAGAAGATTTTTTAAGTTTTCATTATAGTCATAAAAGTCAAAATAGCCCCGCCCCCTGGCGGCCATGTTTTTTGACCAATCAACATGGCTTGAAGGAATCTGATAGAGGATCACCCAAGGAACATTTCTACAAAATTATTTGAAAATCGGCCTGACACTTTTGGAGGAGAAGATTTTTTAAGTTTGCACCATAGCCATATAAGGCAAAATAGCCCCGCCCCCCCTGGCGGCCATGTTTTTAGACCAATCAACATGGCTTGAAGGAATCTGATAGAGGGTCACCCAAGGAACATTTCTACAAAATTATTTGAAAATCGGCCTTACACTTTCGGAGGAGAAGATTTTTTAAGTTTTCACTATAGCCATATAAGGCAAAATAGCCCCGCCCCCCTGGCGGCCATGTTTATCGACCAATCAACACGGCTTGAAGGAATCTGATAGAGGGTCATCCAAGGAACATTTCTACAAAATTATTTGAAAATCTGCCAACCAATTTGGGAGAAGAAGAATTTTGAAGTTTTTTTGGTTTCGTTGCCATGGAAACCAGAATTTTGCATGGATCCCAAAAATTTGAAGGAATTCTGGTGAGGTCATTGAGAGGATGCTTTCTGTGAAGTTTCATCCCAATTGACCCACTGGTTACTGAGGAGAAGAAGTTGACGCACGACGGACGACGGACGACGGACGACGGACGACGGACGACGGACGCCGGACAAAAGGCGATCACAATAACTCACCTTGAGCAAAGCTCAGGTGAGCTAAAAAGGGCAATAACTCATCCAAAAGTAGGTCAAATTAAACGCCCTCGTAATATGCACAACTAGACGTTGTACCGATGACTCCTGTGAAGTTTCATAGAAATGTGGCAAAGGGGTTGTGAGATGAAGGCCGGACAAGAATGAAATGGCAATTTTAAGAAAGGGCAATAACTCATCCAAAAGTAGGTCAAATTAAACGCCCTCGTAATATGCGCAACTAGACGTTGTACCGATGACTCCTGTGAAGTTTCATAGAAATGTGGCCAAGGGGTTGTGAGATAAAGGCCGGACAAGAAATGTGGACGCCCTGGACAAGAATGAAATGGCAATTTTAAAAAAGGGCAATAACTCATCCAAAAGTAGGTCAAATTAAACGCCCTCGTAATATGCACAACTAGACGTTGTACCGATGACTCCTGTGAAGTTTCATAGAAATGTGGCAAAGGGGTTGTGAGATGAAGGCCGGACAAGAATGAAATGGCAATTTTAAGAAAGGGCAATAACTCATCCAAAAGTAGGTCAAATTAAACGCCCTCGTAATATGCGCAACTAGACGTTGTACCGATGACTCCTGTGAAGTTTCATAGAAATGTGGCCAAGGGGTTGTGAGATAAAGTCCGGACAAGAAATGTGGACGCCCTGGACAAGAATGAAATGGCAATTTTAAAAAAAGGGCAATAACTCATCCAAAAGTAGGTCAAATTAAACGCCCTCGTAATATGCACAACTAGACGTTGTACCGATGACTCCTGTGAAGTTTCATAGAAATGTGGCAAAGGGGTTGTGAGATGAAGGCCGGACAAGAATGAAATGGCAATTTTAAGAAAGGGCAATAACTCATCCAAAAGTAGGTCAAATTAAACGCCCTCGTAATATGCGCAACTAGACGTTGTACCAATGACTCCTGTGAAGTTTCATAGAAATGTGGCCAAGGGGTTGTGAGATAAAGGCCGGACAAGAAATGTGGACGCCCTGACAGACAGACAGACAGACAGACAGACGGACAGACAGACGGACGGACAGACAGACAGACAGACGGCGCAGGCAAAAGCAATATGTCTCCTCCGGAGGGAGGAGACATAATTATTGAATTGAGTTGAAAACATGATGAGAAAAGGAGAAATTGCTCGTTTTGAGCAATCCCTTCTTTTGACGCAATGTTTTCAAAAAGCCGTCTGCTGCAGAGGCGTCAGAAAGCATCTATATGAGGGAAAGAGTTAATATTAATACAGAGAATAGTTTACCCTTTCCCACATGTAGATAGAAGCTTCCCGACGCCTCTGCAGCAGACGACTTTTGGTAACATTGTGGGCCTAAATATGTGGCAAAAGGAGTAATTGATGAGCAATTTTTCATTTAGCCACAATGTTTTCAACTCAAATAATTGCACTTTCATTTTTAGAAATATTTTCAATATTTTGCCTTGATGTTTTCATAGTTGTCTGCTGCAGATTTGTTGTATGTGAGAAAGAGTTGACTACATGTTAATCTGGTGCATTTTTTTTATATCTTTTCGAATATCAGTTTGTTGCAGATGCATCAAAATGTGTCTGCATTTAATGTGAAAGGGTTAATTAACTTGATGAAAATGTACCAAATAAACATTGTATAATCACAGCATCATTCAGGAACTAAAGTATCCATCAGAATTAAATTGTTTTTGATGGACAGACAGACAGACTGACAGAGATAGACAGACAGACAGACAGAGACAGACAGACATAAGACATTTAGCTACAGACAAATGGACATTTAAACAACAGACAAAGGGCAATCACAAACGCTTGCCTTGAGCACTGTGTACTTAAGTGAGCAAAAAATACAAAACTAATATTGCAGAATACGTACCTATAACCCTTTCCCACATACAAAACATCTGCAGCAGACGACTTTGAAAGCATCTGAGCAAAAATATGTAAAATCTGTGTTAATCATTTATTATTATTTATTGGGGTTTTACGCCGCTTTCAACATTAGTTCAGTTATATCACGGCGACAGTTCACTTATTCATGATCCCTGGGTAAACAAACCAGTACTAGGCTAGAAAATGTGCCTTGCCATGACCATAGTGCCGCGACTGGGGATCGAACCTGGGACACCCGGTTTCGAAATCCCCGACGCTAACCACCTGACCACAGCGGATTCCTCTCTGTGAATCAAAGTATTATATTATTGAATAGCGCTGAAAACATTATGAGCTATTTCACGTTTTGTCTGTGGCTTTCAAAAGTTGTCTGCTGCAGATGCGTCACAATGCATAGATCTGCAAGTGGGAAAGGGTTCTTTTTAAAAGTTACATGACATTATAAAAGGAAGGGACTGTTGAAAAGTTCATCATGGAAAAGTCAAAATTTTCAGTCATTTATTAACCCTTTCAAACCTCATACAACAATTCTGCAGCAGACGACTTTTTGAACATATTTTGTCAAAAAATAGAAAATCTCTATAATTTAATGGATAACCTATGACTAAAATTGGAAAAACATTGTGGCAAAAGGAGAAATTGCTCGTTTTGAGCAATTTCTTCTTTTGTCACTATGTTTTCAAAAAGCCGTCTGCTGCAGAGGCGTCAGAAAGCGTCTATATGAGGGAAAGGGTTAAGTTCCCCAATTATACCATTCCCTGATACAGACACAATTTGATGCCTCGATCTACAGCAGACACTTTTTGAAAATATTATGACAAAAGGAGAAATTGCTCATGATGAGCAATTTCTCCATTTCGCACAATGTTTTCAGCTCTAATCAGTATATAATACAAGTTTCATTTACATGATGTATACATGAATATTTTCCATAATCATTGCCTAATTACTTTCAAAGTCGTCTGCAGATTTGCTCTATGTGGGTAAGGGTTATATTCACTATGTAAACTACCAAACAAGTCAATCTAAATATTGTGTTTTGGGATTTCTATACCATAACCTGATGATATATATATATATATATGTCATAAATGGAGTCAACCTCCCAAGAAAAGACACAAAATAATAAGAAAATGAAAGCATTTGATCATAAATTAAAGAATGGAAAACATTGTGGGAAAAGCAGATATTGCTCATGATGAGCAATGTCTCCTTTTTATCCCACAATGTTTTCCAAAATATTCACCAAAGTGCTGATGCATGTAAAGTCATCTACAGGTATAAGAGAGAGAGAGTTAATCCCCGTTGGTTAATCCCCTCGTTGTTCGTAAGCAATTTTTCTAACATTTTGGAATTTCAATCCTTAACAATCCTAATACTGAATAAAAATAAACATGACCATTATGGTCTTATCTAACATCGGGAATAACATTGTTTTGGTCCTTTATAACAGTTTAATGTTAATATTGGTTTAACCCTTTCCTTACTTGCAGATCTATCTATGCAATATGATGCATCTGCAGCCAGGGGCATAGCTCCCTTTAGGCACTGTAGGTACATGCCTACACATTTCTTCTAAAAATGCCCCAAAATGCAGCTGCGGCAATATACATCTGCGAAATGTATCGATCAGATCAGTCTGCGCTGTCCACGCAGACTGATCCGGCCGACACATTCCATCTAAGGGGGGATAGATAGAGTAGTGATTCCTGAAACAGAAACGTGTATATCCGGGTACACCTGTGTAGCATGCTTAGGCTGATCGGGGTCGATACTTTACGCAGAGTCCACAATGTTGATTTTCTCACGAGACGGCCTACACATTGATTATTGCCAAGCCACGCCCCTGGCAGCAAACAGCTTTCACCACAATGTTTTTCTGCTTTTAGTATTACCACAATGTTTTAAAACCCTTTCCCACATACAACAAATCTGCAGCAGACGATTTTGAAAATGTCTAAGCAAAAATAGGATGAATCTCTGTAACTAAAAGTCAAATGTAAATGCAAATTACAGCTGAAGACAGTGTTACAAAAGGAATTTATCCTTTTCTCACGCTGTTTTCAAAAGACGTCTGCTGCATTATGCCTCAAAATGCGTCTATAAGTGGGAAATGGTCATATTCTGGAAGTTTTCAAGGTTGTCTGCTGAATATTTTGAGGTGTGGGCAAAGTTTAAAGGGTTATCTTATTTATCTTACATGGACTGTGTAACATTTCTTCTTACAACTAATACTGAGTCGAAAATAATGAGCAATTTCTCCTTTTCGGGCAGTGAGTTTTGCAACAATGTTTTCCACTCTATTAAAAATCTATACTTTCATTAATTGAGGAATTTTCCCTGCTGTTTATCTAAATGTTTTCCGAGTAATCTTTAGAAGGTTTATTATATAAGGGAAAGGGTTAGCCCTTTCCCTAATACAGACGCTTTCTGAGACCTCAGCAGCAGACGGCTTTTTGAAAACATAGTGACAAAAGAAGAAATTGCTCAAAACAAGCAATTTCTCCTTCTGACACAATGTTTTCAACTTTTAGTCATAGGTCATCCATTCAATTAAAGAGATTTTCTATTTTTTGACAAAATCATATTCAAAATTGTCTGCTATATTTGTCTTATGAGGGAAAGGGTTAATCACACTGCACATTCTGCTCCATAGGAATTTGACCTGGGGGTGCCACCAATACCATAAACATTGATTTATCATTGTCAGAATTAACCCTTTCCCACTTACAGATGCATTCTGACACATCTGCTGCAGACGACTTTTTTGAGAACACTGTGGTTAAGGAAGAAATGATGATGATCAATTTCTCCTTTTGCAGCTTTGCCACAATCTTTTCAACTGTATTCAATATAACATTTCCGAACAAGAAGAAATCTTTAGCAGATGACTTTGAAAATATATAGGTAAAAACATGGAAACTTTTGTTGAATGAAAGTTCATTATTGAATAGGCTATGAGCATTTTCTCAATTCGCCACACTGTTTTCAAAAGTCGTCTGCTGCAGATCTTTTAAAACAAGAATGCAAGTTGGAAGGTATTAATTAAGGTCAAATTTTAATCTAAGCAAAACAGTACCATGTTACTTAATTTTTGAAATTTTATTTAAAATACTTGTGCTACTGGTACTTTCACTAAGAACCCTCCGTCCCCCTTTCCCACATACAACAAATCTGCAGCAGACAATCTTTTAAAGATCTGGGCAACAATTTGGAAAACTTCTAAAAATGAATATTTTATTAGTAATATTTGTATTAGATTTTATTGCTCATAAATTGTGACCCGAAATGCGATATTGTCCCTTTTAAGGAATTATACTTACATACATGTGTATATGATGTTCCAGACTGCATGTTTACATGCCATCAAGATGATATTTTATTACGGAATTGTTTTTCACAATTTAGACAAAATAATCCTCAAAATTAGTCTCACTAGAATTTCCATCAAGTTTGCAATTTTGTAAACACTTGTACTAAACGTATACTTCCAATTAATTGATAGAAGAACTTTCCGTAATACAGAGAAATTTAAACACCTTTGTAGCAGACGGCTTTCGAATGCTGAAGAAAAAGGCAAAGTTTTTTTCCCTACAATGTTTACTACTTTTTAAAATAATTCAAGTGTTATTCCAATTTTCCAGATGTAGCCTTTGTATAATCAATGTTGTATATAAAAGCAGGTAACTCTTAAGGTATTATTTCCTGTAAACAATTGAAAGCAACAAAATCACTCAGATTAACTATCCCTCAGTACCTTAGTTTACAAACAAATCGTCAATATCTAATGACCGGCTATTTATCAATATAACTTCGCCAGTTCATTATAAACCTATAATCCCACGATATAACTTCACTAAAATATCCAATAATAATGCAATGTTATCAGCTACTCTGAGATATTATATACTCCAATTATTTGAAAATTCACAAAGACACAAACTACCTTGGCCTAAGCCCTTTCCGACAAATAGACGCTTTCTGACGCCTCTGAGCAGACGACTTTCGGAGAACATTTTGACAAAAGAAGAAATTGCTCAAAACAAGCAATTTCTCCTTTTGCCACCATGTCTTCAAAAATGTTCACTAATCATACCTTCATTTATAGAAATTTTCCATGTTTTTACCAAGATATCTTTCAAGTCATCTGCTACAGATTTGTTGTATATGGGAAAGGGTTAAACACTTCAGATTACTCTACTTTCTCTGACATTAGAAATGTGTCTTTCATTCAAGGTGCCCAAAAAACTTCCTTAACCCTTTCCCTCATATCGAAGGAATCCGCTGTGGTCGAGTGGTTAGCGTCGGGGATTTCGAAACCGGGTGTCCCGGGTTCGATCCCCAGTCGCGGCACTACGGTCATGGTGGAGTGCCCTTGGGCAAGGCACATTTTCTAGCCAAGTACTGGTTTGTTTACCCAGGGATCATGAATAATTAAATTTAATTGCGCGCTAAATGACCTTAGCTGTCGATGCGCCATAAAACAATATATACATTCATTCATTCCCTCATATCGACGCTTTCTGACGCCTCTTTTTAACGCATTGATCTGCAAAAGACGAAAATATTTTGACCTTTAGAGAAATTGATCATAATTAATAATTATACAATGTACTTTCAAACGTAGCATTTTTCCTATATTTTTTCCTACATGTGATTTCAAAGTCATCTGAACCTTTCCACGGGAAAAACCAACATTATGAAATGGCTGACCTTTTGAGGTGTCTGATGCAGTGGTGTCAAATGTCGTCTGTATTGGGGAATAAATGGGGTTAACAGAAGCAGATGAGCCGTTCCGCGAGAAAAACAATATTGTGGACTTTATAGTAATATATATATAGTATATATAGAATATAGTATCGACCCGGATCAACCTAAGCATGCTGCGCAGGCTAACCCAGCAAAACACTTTTCGCCTCCTGTGGATTTTCTGTTTCAGGACTCGTTACTCTAAACCACGGCACTTTTAGGGTAGGATATCGTTAAGGACGAACCGGTCCAATACCGATACCAACAAACAATATGCTCTTTTTATTGATACCGATACTGATACCATGTGCCACATTTTATGCTTTTATGAGAAGAATTGTTGCTTATCTAAGACTAGACTGGCTATATCTGACTCAAGGTTTTTCAAATGCAAATAATTTGTTAGCTGATGGTGTATTTAAAGTTTTGTCTCAGAGTGGGATATGGATTTGGTAATAATTTCACTCATCAAAAGAGAAAAATGGAATCTTTTTACCTATTCTCTGTTGTATTTTAGATTAAACTTCATTACTTTCTTTTTTATAAAATATCGATATCAGTATCAGTAATTAATCGGTTCTTTTTAAAGTGATTATCGGTATATTATACCGATACCGGAAACCGATGACCAACCCTAACCACTTTCCGTTTGAGGCTGAGTGTGTTGGTCCGGATTTGCCTGTGTGGACTGCCCATGCTGATCTGGGTCGATACTTTACGCAGAGTCTACAATGTTTGCAACATTCTTTCAGTTATATCCCAGCGACAGTTCACCTATTAGTGATCCCTGGGTAAACAAACCAGTACTATATAGGCTAGGAAATACGTCTTGGCCAAGGGCAGTATTTCACCATTGCCGCCACAATTTTAAAGTCTTAAAATTTAGTATAACTCTGGCTGTATTAGGGATCGAACACGTTACCTATTGCATCCGAGGTGGACTCTCTACCACACCTGAACATCAAGGCTACCTTCAAAAGTTGTCTGCTGTTGAGGCGTCAAAAAGCGTTAATTGTTTAACCCTTACCCTCATATAGACGCTTTCTGACACCTCTGCAGCAGACAGCTTTTTAAAGACATAGTGACAAAAGAAGAAATTGCTCAGAACGAGCAATTTCTCCTTTTGACACAATGTTTTCCACTTTTTGTCATAGGTTATCCATTCAATTAAAGAGATTTTCTATTTTTTGACAAAATATGTTCAAAGTGGTCTGCTGCAGAGTTGTCCTATGAGGGAAAGGGTTAACTGACATACTACTTTAGGGCTTGTTTCCTTGGAAAACATCTGAGTAACTTAAGAGCAACTCACAGGGCTGAGGCTCAGATGATTGTAAATCAAAAGTGAACCCTTCCCCACATACATGTACAATGCAGCAGAGGGCTTTAAAGTCATCACGGCAAACATTAAAAAAATGTCTTTAAAATAAAGGCATTTATAATTATTTGATCTAGTTGAATATTTTGTGGAGGAGAAGTGGCTAATTATGATTTTCCCTTTTTGTCACAATGTTTTCAACAAGTTGTCTGCTGCTGTGTCAAATTACTTCTGCGCAACAGGTTCTTCAAACTCATTTGAGTTTTTTAATTAATCTTTGAAATGTTATATATATATTACCAGTTATATTTAGTACATGTAATATCAATAGATATCAATAGATGACAATTTGACAGAATATATATCTCAATTACTTTTTCAAAGCCACTAAAATCTTACAGGTCATTAATCTGGTAATTTGAGACAACTCTACCTCTTATTCTCAAATTCATACCTTCTCCTTTCTCCCATCAGGCCTTTTTCTACGCATTTTGGGAACAACAATTTGGCCCTTTATTTGTAAAATTAATTGCTATAATTGTTAATATATGGGAATAAAAAACCTCGGTTAGGAATTCTGCATTTTTAACATTATTTCAGTTATATCACGACAACAGTTCACTTATTCATGGGTAAACAAACCAGTACTAGGCTAGGAAATGTGCCTTGCCCAAGGGCACTCCATCATGACCGTCATGCCGCATCTGGGGATCGAACCCAGGACGCCCAGTTTCAAATCTCCTACATTAACCACTCAACCCATGTATATAAGGATAAAAATGTTGAGTTGATTTTTTAAGAACGAACAGTATAAAGCCTGGTCAGATGGAGCAGACATGCCAGCTGACCTGGCTCTATACTCATGACAGGTTGAACATACTTCACAAAATCAGTTCCAGCAGTCAATGGTAAAAGTTCATTAAATGTCTATTCATTTAATCCTTTCCTGCATACAACAAATCTGTAACACAGTCAGCTTTGAAAATATGAAAAAAATCTCTGGAAAGGAAAGTTAAGAATTGATATTGAATTGAGTTGAAAAAGTTGAGGCAAAAGTAGTAATTGCTCATGATGATAGAAGAAAGTAATACTATCCTTAAATATCTTTACACCCAAATTACCTTAACCCTTTCCCTCATATAGACGCTTTCTGACGCCTCTGCAGCAGACAGCTTTTTGAAAACATAGTGACAAAAGAAGAAATTGCACAAAACGTGCAATTTCTCCTTTTGCCGCAATGTTTTTCACTTTTTGTCATAGGTTATCCATTCAACTATGGAGATTTTCTATGTTTTGACAAAATAAGTTCAAAGTCGTCTGCTGCAGAATTGGCTTATGAGGGAAAGGGTTAAAAATTTTCTTCAATATTTCAATTCTATCCTTCCTTAGTGCATGTGGCTATTAGTTATAAGTTGGCCCGATTGAACTATAAAGCTTGTCAAGCATTATTAATGTCAAAAATACAGACAAGCTTTTTCAAATTCCTTTTTTTTTATGAGTCTTTTTTATTGGCCAATCCCCTACTTCAACAAAGTAATTATTTATAGTAAGTTTAATTACACTGTTAATGTACCTACTTCCCTCCTTGGTACTCAGGGTGCGGAGATAGCATAGCATTGTGACTGTGATAAATAATACAGGTAGAACTGGTAAACAGCTAGATGTTTAAACTTAATTTAAAATTGCTTTACATTTATTGAATGACTTTTCAATCATTGGCATTCATTGCACTGTTTGCTTATTCTTTTGTTTCAATTTGATTAAAAAAAATTTTCGCACCACTTTCAGTAGTATTCCAGTCATTATCAAACATTCCCCGTGTATGTATACTCATGTGATACTTAATTATCCTAACACCATTGAATACATTCTAATACTTAAAATCCCTGCAGCCCCAAGCGCCAGGGAGGAAATTTCTGCGCTTTCCATCATACAACAAACTTGCAGCAGATGAATTTAAAATAGTGAGTCAATACAAAAATTTGGAAAATCTCTGTAAATGAATGAGCAATTATTGAAAAAAGTTGAAAACATTGAAGCAAAAGGAGAAATTGCTCATAACGAGTTATATACTCCAGAAACATCATGATAACAAGATGTGTTTGTGAAACACTGATGCCCCCGAATGGCAACATCTAGGTCAAAGGTCAAGGTCGCAAGGTCAAAAATGTTGGTACTGACAGAAAGGTCATGTCACAAGGAATACACATGTGAAATATGGTAGCCGTACCTGTTATGGTTCAAAAGTAGTGGTCAAGGTTAAAGTTTTTTTCGAGAATGGCAACATCTAGGTCAAAGGTCAAGGTCGCAAGGTGAAAAATGTTGGTACTGACAGAAAGGTCATGTCACAAGGTATACACATGTGAAATATGGTAGCCGTACCTGTTATGGTTCAAAAGTAGTGGTCAAGGTTAAAGTTTTTTTCGAGAATGGCAACATATAGGTCAAAGGTCAAGGTCGTAAGGTAAAAAAATTTGGTACTGACAGAAAGGTCATGTCACAAGGTATACACATGTGAAATATGGTAGCCTTACCTGTTATGGTTCAAGGTTAAAAAAAAATTCGAGAATGGCAACATCTAGGTCAAAGGTCAAGGTCAAACATTTTCAAGGTCAAAGGTCAAGGTACTACTACTACTTAACTACTACTACTACTACTGAGAAAGTGTTAAATAAACCTGGCGCTGGCTGGAATTTTCTGCGATGAACTTGGTGCCAAAGGGTTAAGCTCTCTGTATAAAGACACAATCCTGGCAAGCTTAGAACAAAATATACGTACCCGACTTTACATTGGTAATAATTTCATCAACGATTTTAAGTCTGATTGGCAGACTATAAAAGCAAGGTAACAAGGATTCACATCTTATTGGGAATAAATAGTTTGGAGTCAAAGTTCAAGGGTCTCTAATAGTCTTGGTAATTTTCATTATCAATGTTAGATAAGGAGAACTTAACTGGTAATTACACCACAATATGACTCAATAATCAATTTATACTCAAAAGAATTAGGTCAATATCTCTTTTGAGTTCCCACTATTTAGACTTGACAGACTTATTGCTCCAAGAAAACCAACCTTAGTTAATTCAGGCCTTTTTCTAGGCATTTTGGGAACAAGAAACCTACAAAATCTCCATAAAAGATAGCTTATATTGTTAAATAAAGTTGAAAACATTGTGGCCAAAGGAGAAATTGTTCAATCATCATGAGCAATTTCACCTTTGGCCACAATGTTTTCAAAAGTTGTATGCTGCTATTGCATCAAAATGTGTCTGCATGTGGGAAAGGGTTAAGTGCTATAATTTTGTATTTGGTGAGGGACCCCAGGTTAAACATGACAGAATTGGGAATTTTGAATGATTTTAAAGACTTATGCCATTGGGAATGGGTCAGACTATCTGACCTGTGAGATGCCTAGTAAAAGGCCTGTAATTATTACATGTATTAAACTCTGTCATGGCATCTCTGCTTCACAGAACTTTTTGAGACCTTTCTATGACTTATTGGCGGCAAACAGTGCAGAGCCAGATCAGATTGTGTATCATCATCACAGTCTGATCTGGATTTAAATTGGGCGCAAGAGCTTTTAAGTTGGTTTTCATAGATTGCCGCTCATTTTATAGTATTAAATATGTGCACCTTATCTTGAGTCTTTTCTCCTGTACAACAATACATTTAAGTGTAGGTCATGTTCTCAGACATGCAATATCAGTGCACAATCATGTTAAAGGGACAGTGAAATGAATATATTGTACACTTGAAAATCATGAATTCATTCATGTTATGTCTGTTAACCCTTTCCCTCATACGGCAAATCTGCAGCAGAAGACTTTGAATATATTTTGTCAAAAATGGAAGATCTCTATAATTGAATGGATAACCTATGACTTAAAGTGAAAGACATTGTGGCAAAAGGAGAAATTGCTTGTTTTGAGCAATTTCTTCTTTTGTCACTATGTTTTCAAAAAGCTGTCTGCTGCAGAGGCGGCAGAAAGCGTCTATATGAGGGAAAGGGTTAATAATATGACATTTTCATCATTCACCAGAAATAAAAGCAAGAGTGTTTAAATAAAGGAATTCACTAATTAGTTAACTGCAATATGTCACTAAGTAAACCCTTTCCCATTAAACCAGCAAATCTTTGTAGCTTTGAAAATACAGAGTTTGAAAATCATATCGGCAAAAATATGGAGAATCACTAAAATTGCAAGTTAAAGTTTAAGTATTGAATAGAGTTAACCCTTTCCCTCATAAAGACGTTTTCTGACACCACTGCAGCAGACGGCTTTTTTGAAAACATAGTGTCAAAAGAAGAAATTGCTCAAAACGAGCAATTTATCCTTTTGCCACAATGTCTTTCACTTTAAGTCATAGGTTATCCATTCAATTATAGAGATCTTCCATTTTTGACAAAATATATTCGTATGTTTGTTAATCATCAGAATGTTGCTGGGCTGGGGTTCAAACTTGTGACCACTGGATCTACAATCCTCGGTGTTGTCGTATTTCCAGCATTTGAAAACAGTGTGGCGAAACGAGAAACTGCTAACAAAAAAATATTACTCTTGTTTACAACTTTATTCAATAATTAAACTTTTATTTCATGATAGAGATTTTCCATATCTTTACCTAAATGTTTTCAAAGTTTTCTGCTGCAGATTTGTTGTATATATGGAAAAAGGTAACCCTTTTCCAGTGAAGTAGATACTGCTACAGCAAACGACTTTTGAAAACATTATGGCAAAAGGAGAAATTGATCATAATGAACAAACTTCTTTGGTCACTATGCTTTTAACTTTTAGTTAATAATTGAGTATTTTTCTTTCATTTACAAAGAGTTTCCATTATTTTGTCAAAGTCATCCACTGCAGATTTGTTTGTATACTGTACATGTGGGAAAAGGTTAACCCTTTCCCACATACAACAAATCCGCAGCAGACGACTTTGAAAACATACCACAAACAAGAGGCCCATGAGGGCCTATGCTCTACTGGTATGGTTCTTTGGTCATTTTCAATCCAGAGCATGTATGTATGGTGAAGATCGGAGAGTAAATGGAGGCTCTTTTGTTTTCACAAGCTGTATTATAGTAATTTTTACAATTTCATGGGCCATAATCCAGTCTTGCATTGGCGGATCTGGCTGGTTTTCAAAAGGAACCAAGCTCTAATCAGTATTTAACTACTATCTAAGTTTGGTGAAGATCAGATAGTAAATGGAGCCTCTATTGTGTTCACATGCTCAATTATAGCAATTTGGACAATTTCAAGGGCCATAATCCAGTCTTGCATGGGCGGATCTGGCTGGTTTTCAAATGGAACCAAGCTCTCATGGATATCTAACTACTGTATAAGTTTGGTTGAGATACAATCAAAAGTGAAGACTGTATCGTGTTAACAAGAAATTGTTTACGGACGCACGCACGCACGGACGACGGACAAATCGCCACGACATAAGCCCTTCTGGCCTTTGGCCAGTAGAGCTAAAAATATGGAAACTCCCTTTCAATGAAAGTACAATGATTGAATAGGGTTGAAAACATGGTGACAAAAAGGAGAAATTGCTTGTTTTGAGCAATTTCTTCTTTTTGCCACAATGTTTAAAAAAAAAACGTCTGCTGCAAATGGGTCAGAAAGCGTCTATATGTGGGAAGGGTTTAACAGTCTGAAGATGTCTATCTATAAAGGACAATACGAATAAATGAAGGTTAAAATGGTCAACAATGGGGTACAATGTTTATCATGTCTAAAATCTCAGTGAAAACAGACAAAATATTTACGCTATTTAACCACCACTAACAATCAATTTCTAGACAATTAACACCTTTTATTATCTACCTTTTTATTTGTTTTTCGCCGTTTAACCCTTTTACCACATACAACGGATCTGCAGCTGGCAAATTTGAAAACATCTAGGGAAAAACATTAACATGCAAGTTTAGTTATTGAAAACAGTCGAAAACATTTTAGAATTTTAGGGGAATATGCTCATAATCATTACCAGAGCAATTTCTCCTTTTGTCACATTGCTTTCAAAAGTTTCACATTTGGAAAAGGGTTTATATTTTAGAAACCTAACTTCCTATTTTCATAAGGTTTTTTCAACTCAATGTAATGGAAACAGGCATGCAATATTCTGGATTTTACATAATGAAATGCCGAGCCCCGGTAGCTCAGTCGGTAGCGACGCGGGCTGTCAATCCAGGGGTTGTGAGTTCGAATCCCGGCACTGCCAACTTTCTTTCTGACGATTGACAAAAGTCTATGCGACATGCGTCATTCATCTTCCACCAATGGGCTAAGTCTATGTGGAAAAGCAGCCAGTTGCTTGGGAAGATTGTTGTGTGGAGTACTGGTGTGATAAAACCAGGAAATGCATGAGTAGGTGAACTGGCCGCCGTGATATAACTGAGAAATTGTTAAAAACAGTGTTACCCCTGTGAAATGTTGTTCTTGAAATTATGAACTTTTCATGCCACTTATGAACTGTTCATGAACTGCCATTAAATAGTTCTTAATCACAGTTCAAGAACTTTAGTTCATGAACAGTAAGACAAACTTGTTCGTGAACTGTTCAAGAACTGAAGAATAACATGGCAAATTCTTAACAAGTTCATAAACATCTGTCAAGTGTAATTTAAGTACTTTTAATGAACCCTATAAGTTCTTATTCTGTTCTTGAATAGTAAGTTTAATATAAATGTATCACTGATTTTAAAATGATATTTAATTAAATTACAATGACTTTTTAACTCAGTGTGAATCTCTTAAACTACCATTCTGAATAGAGAAATAAGAACATTTATAGATCACTTCTAGAACACTTCTAGAATACTTCTAGAATACTTCTAGAACCAAAGAAGTTCTTATAAATGTATTATAGTGAAAACTTTTGAAATCTTTTTGTCAAAAGTAAAGGCCCTAGTGAAAAACATTAATGCAATTCCAGTGAAATTTCATTGTTACCTGCTATGTTACTGGAATACCAGTAGAATAACCAAAAATACCACTGGAACTGAACTTGAATTTGAAATATACCAAGGGAGTTAACTCAAGCATAAAACACAGGAACTCTTCAAAAAGAAGTTAGTAATGTTTACTACTTCCTTTACGTTTTTTGGTGGGAGAAATATGTTGTGTTTCAAAGGCACAGAGAAGTTTTTTGTAATTTCTTATGAACAACTTGGTGGACATTTGGTAAATGTCTTAAATGTTACATTGTTTATTAAATTAGCAAATTGTATTATGCTATGTCATAAACAATAAGTTTATATTGGTGATTTATTGCCACATGTGAAAGAAGCCAATTGTCTTCATATAAAAAATATTTTTATTGAATTCTGGTTCAACTATGTTTCAATGAACCAGAATATTTTCTGTACCTAATCTGCACAGGCTTTCTGTAATTTCTTCTGTACAAAATCTGGTTCTTAGGTCCACCCAGACTATTTCATACACTGGTTACCAACCAATTGAACATGAACTTTTCATGAACTGTTCATGAACAGTAGTTCTTGAACTATGCATGAACTGTAGTTCTAGAACTGTTCATGAGCGATAGTTCTTGAACCGTTCATGAACAATCCATGAAGAGAAAATGGCACAATGAATTTGCACTGGAAAAAGTTCTTGAACAGTTCATGTTTAAAAAGAAAATCAAGAATATTTCATGAATTTTCAGTTCTTGAACAATTCATGAACTTTTTAATGACAATGTTTCCTGAATGTGTCATGAACTGTTCATGACCTGTTCAAGAACTACATATTTAAGAACTTTTTAAGAATTTGTGCCATTTTATCTTCATATACATCCCATGAACTGTTCATGAACCAGGTACCTGAACTGTGCATGAATTATACAAGAACTGTTCATGAACAGTAATTATTCATTTCACAGGGGTAACCTCCAATCAATAAACATAATGAAATCATTTTCCCTAAGATGTTTCTAAATTCAAGTCAACAGTAACTGCTCTGAAGATATAATATCAGGTATACATACGACATGTAAATTTATCATGCCACTGTTGAATTTACATCGGCAAGCCGTAAATAAACAGTTATTATCACTGAAAGTCTGGAATGAAAGAAAAGTAAACAGAAAACTTCATAGTTGACTTGAAGACAAATGTTGGAAAAGGAGAAGTTGCTCCATTAATACATTTTTCTTCCATTTTCCTCCTGTATTGCACTCAAATTGTCTGTTCAGTTTAGGGTAAGGGTTCAGAACTTCAGAGAAAACAGAAGATTTTTTGTTTGCTATGGAAACAATAGGTCAGATATAATCTCAGGTAACACAGATTACCTGGTTTACTGAAGCAATGTCATTAACCCTTTCCCTGATTGAACGCTTTCTGACTTGCAGAAGATTTCTTTTCTTTTGCCACAATGTTTTTAACCCTCCCTTTCCTAAATACAACTCATCTGCACCAGACGACTTTGAAAACATCTACTCAAGATATGGAAAATCTCTAAAAATGGAGGTTTAATTACAGAAAAAAGTAGAAAACATTGTGTCAAAATGAGAAATTGCTTGTTTTGAGCAAATTAGATCACCTTTTGTCACAATATTTCAAAAGTCTGCTGCAAATGCGTCAAAATGTGTCTATAGGTGGGAAAAGGTTTAACTTTATTGAATAATTATGCTTTCATTAATTTTGTTAACACTGTGGATTTCAATATTTTCGTACACATGGTCTGCTACAGATTTTGTTGTAAGTGCGAAAGGGTAAACAAATTTTAACACGCCAACATTGAAAATACAATGCAAAAATTTGGTACTCCATAAATATTGGTGTAATTATTAAAACAGTTGAAAACATTGTGGTTATATAAAGGAGAAATTGCCACAAAATGCATCTGCATGTGGGAAAGGATTAACCCTTTCCCTCGTATATAGACAGCTTAATTCTGATGTTTGATGCAGCAGACAACTTTTTGTAAAAAATTGTGTAAAATGAGCAATTTTTCCTTTCGTTGCTCAATGAGAAGATTATTTTGTGTATCAACAACAGAAGCTTAAAAGTTGTCAAGAATTTCATACCCTTACCTAGGTGATATATAAATGTACTTTATCCAATGAAACTGGCATGCATGGTTCAATAATACAATGTTTGAAGTGCAATTAGGTCCATTTCCTCAGAGAAGCTTTGAAATAATATAACATTACATACTTATGTTAGCACTTTAAGGTCGTGACTTACAAATATTTATTTACACTTAATTTGTGTCTTTATGTGTTCATGTGTTTTTAATCCTTTCCCTCATATAGACGCTGCAGGAGATGGCTATTTGAAAACATAGTGACAAAAGAAGAAATTGCACAAAACGTGCAATTTCTCCTTTTGCCACAATGTTTTCCACTTTTTGTCATAGGTTATCCATTCAATTATAGAGATATTCTATTTTTTGACAAAATATGTTCAAAGTTGTCTGCTGCAGAATTGTCGTATGAGGGAAAGGGTTAATTTTCAAACGAACAACTTATCCTTCTCAATACCCTCTTTGCCTCACACAGATGCATTTTGATGCCTCTAGCTGCAGCAGACTACATTGAAAACATTGTGACAAAGGGGGAAGTTATTCACAATGAACACTTTTCCTTTTGCCAGAATGTTTTGAATTCATATGTTTAATTCAACTTTCCTTTGCCTAAGTGGATTTAAAGTTTTCTTCCGCCAATTTGTTGTATGTGGGAAAGGGTTTTTTATTATCAAGTATTACTTAACTCACCTTATTTAAAAGAAATCCGTTCACAAGAAAAAAAAAACAGCGAGTAAATCTCAATAAATCACCTTGGACAAAAAAATCCTTTTCAAATTAATTTAACAAAATTCCAAAGTTCCTATCAAAAATGTCCATTAAGGATTATATATATAATTAGCTTCATCATAAATAGTCAGATCAGAGTCAGGCAGAGGCTTCGGTAAGGCACTAGATCCTGGTTGTTGAGATGTTTGGAAATCCTCTTACCTGAAAATCACTTCCAAAAACAGAAAGTGCTTCAGGTACTGCAAACTTTCCCTGGAACTCAATATATATACCTGACTGTAAGTGTTTATCAAAAGGTATGTTTCCAGGACACTTATTTCTGTGTATGTGAAAACTTTACTATTTACAGTTGCTTTGAAAGACTGTTGTGTGGAAAACTGGTGTGAGAAAGCCAAGAATCACATGGGTTACCGGCAGATGAACAGGCTACCATAATATGACTGAAAATTTGTTGAAAATAATGTGAACAGGTTCCCTCATAGAGACACTTTCTGACGCCTCTGCAGAAGACGGCTTTTTGAAAACTAGTGACAAAAGAAGAAATTGCACAAAACAAGCAATTTCTCCTTTTGCCAAAATGTTTTCCGCTTTTAGTCATAGGTTATAAATCCATTCAATTATAGAGATTTTCTGTTTTTTGACAAAATATGTTCAAAGTCGTCTGCTGCAGAATTGTCGTATGCGGGAAAGGGTTAAAGCAGACGGCGTTTTGAAAACATAGTGACAAAAGAAGAAATTGCACAGAACGTGCAATTTCTCCTTTTGCCACTATGTTTTCCACTTTTAGTCATAGGTTATCCATGTGACAAAATACGTTCAAAGTCGTCTGCTGCAGAATTGTCGTATGCGGGAAAGGGTTGAAACTCAAATCAAGCAATCTCGTTTACAGGTCCGCATCTGCAGCAGACAACATTTTGAAAATATTGTGCAATTTCTCCTCTTTAAGACTTGTAAACCACATTGTTTTCAACTCTATTCAATGACTGTAGTTCTATTCAAAGAGATACAGTAACTATAATAATTTATAATGTTGCCTCTAGATGTTTTCAAAGTCGTCTACTGTTATTTTGTTGTACGTGGGAAAGGGTAAAAGTTTTATTGATTGATTGGGGTTTAAAGCCGTTTTCAACAATTTTTCAGTCATAATCACGGCGACCAGTTCACCTACTCATGCGTGAGTACACCACACAACATACTTTCCAAGCAACTGGCTGCTTTTCCACATAGACTGTTAAACAGTCCATGGGAAAGGGTAAAAGATGTACCTAGCTGGTTGCCAAGCCAGTAACTGTTAGCTGGTGGAGGTTGGAAGGCTGTTACAGAGGTAAGTAGATCTATACCAGTCCAGGTAAGTTATTTCTAACCCAGTCTACCTGTACTTAGTTATGGTAACTATTTGTATTTATTACATTTTTTCTACAACTCTTTCACTCTTCATTTAAATGATTTCCTACAGTAAGTCATATCAACGTTATCTGATGCGACCAATCAACATGGCTTGAAGGAATCAGTTAGAGAGGGTCACCCTAAGAACATTTCTACAAAATTGTTTTAAAATCGGCCTGACACTTTTGGAGAAGAAGATTTTTTTAAGTTTTCACTAAATTATATAGCCATAATGAAGCAAAATAGCCCTGCACTCTGGAGATCATGTTTTTCGACCAATCAACATGGCTTGAAGGAATCTGATAGAGGGTCATCCAAGGAACATTTCTACCAAACTATTTGAAAATTGGCCAACCAGTTCAGGAGGAGAAGAGTTTAAAGTTTTTCTTTCGGTTGCCATGGACACAGAATTTTGCATGGATATGAAAATGTTGAAGGAATTTAGAGGAGGACATTGAGAGTATTAGCTTCCTATGAAGTTTCATCCCAATTAACCAAGTGGTTAGGGAGGAGAAGTTATTTGAAGCAAAAAGTTGACGCATGCACAAAGGACAATTTGCCATGACATAAGCCAGGATGATAAGGTGGACTGGCTGAAAAGCCAGGAGCTAAATATTGCTTATAATGGAAAGTGTCTGTAAGTGGAAAAGGATTAATCAAGGAATTTCAGTCTGCAATTGCATATATCTGACAAATTGTCTATATTACCTGCCACTAACCGAACTTAAGTAATTATGACAAGACCTTTCTTGCTTTGTCCTATACAACCCCATGCATCATAATATTTTGACTTCAATATCATATCAGGTAGAACTTAAACCCTTTCCCTCATAAGACACATTTTGAAATCATTTTGGCAAAAAGAAAATTTGCCGATGATGAGCAATTTCTCTATTTGTCATAATATTTTCATATCGATTCAAGTTCAACAATTTTACTTTCATAAGAGATTTTCCATATATTTTCATAGATCTTAAAACCAAAGATGTCTGCTGCAAATTTCTTGTATGTGGGAAAGGGTTAACAGAATCGAACTTGATTCCTGAAGGCATTAGTTTTATGGCTTATAATTAGCTTCTTTCATGGAATGTGGCTCGTTTGAGGAAATGCCATATTGTAGTAGTACAGGGCGTAGTCAGGTATCTTACCTCAATCATCATTCCAAGAGACAATCAGATAGTTTTACTTGCTGGGAACCAAACATGTATCATAAGTATAAAGTGTTGGTCTCTATTTTCATTATGAGCAATTTCTCGTTTTGCCACAATGTCTTCAAAAACCGTCTGCTGCAAAGGCGTCAGAAAGCATTTGTATATGGAAAAAAGTTCAAATAGCTGGACTGTTTCTAGTCAAAGGGGAATATCTATCATGATTTTTCAAGGACAATCAAAGTACTATTAAGTTAGAAAGTCTATCTTCTGAGAATGTTTTGATGCAAAAGAGATAATTTAAGAGGAGCTCTTTAACATTTCACCTTTTATTTCTTGGGTACCAAAGCTTGGAAAAACAATGTCTTTTGCAGCTGTTCTGACAGTTCTCTCATATTTTACCTTTTACTGTACAAACTAAAACAGCAGTTATTGTGCATCAAGATATTATAAATGCAATCTGATACTGAGATGCGCCAATCTTCACCCTTTCCCACCTGCTGATGCATTTTGGCATATATCTACTCTAGCTGAAGCATAAAACTATTAAAAACATTGTGGCAAAAGGAGAAATTGCTCCTTCTGCCACATGTTTCAATCTCTATTAACTGATAATACCTTCCTTAATAGAAACTTTAAATAGTTTTGCCTAGATTTGATAGTCGCCTGCTGCAGATTTGTTGTGTATATATGGGAAAGTGTTTATACATGTGGTTTAGTTCAGCTATTTGCCTTCATACTGATGACTTTTTATGCATCTGCAGCAGACAAATCTCAAAGACATTAAGGGAAAAGGGAGCGATCATGATGCGCAACTTCTCCTTTTCCCACAATATTGTAACCTCTTTTTCTGCTTTACCTCCAGAAAGGCACATATTTAACTCAAGCATTATGTATCATAATTGAAATTAAACCCTTAATACAGATGCTTTCTGGCACATCTGCAGCAGACTACTTTTGAAAACATTTTTGCAAAAGGAGAAATTGTTCATGATGAGCAATTTCTCCTTTTTCCACAATGTTATCAACTTTATTCAATACTATAATTAGTCGTCGGGCAGAAGCCCGCGACTTCTATTTTTAATAGGTTTTCGGAAATGACATGGGAGGGGGAATTATTATTAGAAAGAAACACATTTAGATGTCTTGAACATATTACAATTGTGTTTGTTTAAAAACACTAAAAAAATTAAGTAATGACACATCTAAAATGAAATAAATATTCCGATGTTTTAGGTATTTTCAGTTTCTTTATTTTGACTCGCATTTATGTTTTTTTGTTTTATTTACGAATGAATGTATATTGTTTTACGGCGCATCGACAGCTAAGGTCATTTAGCGCGCATTTAAATTTAATTATTCATGATCCCTGGGTAAACAAACCAGTACTAGGCTAGAAAATGACATTTTCATGTGCCTTGCCCAAGGGCACTCCACCATGAGTTTTATTTACGAAGACAGAACAGTCCCTATTAGCTAGACTGGTATACTTTATTTTACACTATATACTACATGTAATCAAAAGGCGATAACTACAACCTTTACGTCGCACAGTCTAATTTATTTGTTTACATACTCGCGAATACCAACTGCGTAGATCAATCTCCTTTGCAGAGAGCCGCTCTTTACACTCACTTACAAATAGTAAATCGTAGGTGATTTAAAATGTTTATTTGGTTCGAAACAAATGAAGAAAAGAACAAACCGAGATAAAACTGGTTTTAATAGAAAAATTACTTTGAACGAACACTCTCTGCCTATAGAGTTTCAAGAACGACACCTCTGCGAATAAGAAAGAATCGGGTCTTTTGTACAACATTATTTCATCCTTGACAATTTTAAATGTGTCATTTAATTCCCTAAAGGCATATTGCTTCCGATCTGCATATTGTTATGCATCATTGACACAAGGGCGCTCATCATAATATAATTTTAAAACATGAGTAGTTTGTTATTTTCATTATAAAAAAGGAAGGAAAGAATTAAAATAAATTAACATGTTGTAGGGCTCAGTTTATGTTCGAAATTAAGTTTAAATTATACAACAATTTCAATGAGATTTAACTGTTTAGTTGATATTATATTTCGAAGGTGGTCTAATTTATAAATATTGGACTACATAATTATCAACATTTGTTAAAGTATGATATAATTAGGATTCACTTCGTTGACAAAACAATGCAAGTTATGATACATTTTCACTTGACCCCACACCTGATGTTCCAATATGCCCCTCAGTTAATAACTGTTTATTCAACTACTATAATGTTAGTGTTATGCATAACTGCACTATGGATATCCGGTGACATTGATGCGTTGCATCAACTTTCTCTTGTACTTTCATTTATAGAGATTTTCCAGATGTTTGTCTAGATACTTTTGTAGGCGTCTGCTGCAGACTGTAAAAATGTATGAGGGAAAGGGTTAACTAACATAGGAGGAATCATTCACATTCTCCTTTACCTTTAAGATTTTTTTATTTCTTTATTATTTAATAATTTTAAAGTTTCCAACTTGATGGAGATAACAATTGCCCTTAAGCTTTACTAGGATATGAATCCGTGATCAGGTGTAAATAGTACAATAACTACTTTCAGATGCATTCATTACCACAACTGGAAAAGATCAGATATTTCTCAATCACAGATATTTCCTCTTATCACTTGATGCAAGATTTAACCCTTTCCCTCATATAGACGCTTTCTGACGCCTCTGTAGCAGACGGCTTTTTGAAAACATAGTGACAAAAGAAGAAATTGCTCAAAACGAGCAATTTCTCCTTTTGACACAATGTTTTCCACTTTTAGTCATAGGTTAACCATTCAATTAAAGAGGTTTTCCATTTTTTGACAAAATATGTTCAAAGTCATCTGTTGCAAAATTGTTGTATGAGGGAAAGGGTTAACCCTTCACCACCGGAAGAAGCGTTTTGAAACACTTGCTGAAGTCAACTTTTGTCACACTGTTTTTTTATTTTCAAAAATTAATTTTTCTATTAATTTCATTTACAGATAGTTTTCACTTTAGCCTATTTTGTTGTCTAAGTTGCCTGCTGCAGATTTGTCCTATGTAAGAAAGGGTTAACCTGTATCTGATACAGACATGTAACACCTCGGTCTTTGATAAAATTTGTACACATATAACAAATCTGCAAGTTCAACAGCAGACTTTAACAACATTTAGTCAAAATGACATTTTATGTAATTGGAAATGTTATCTAATCACAGGGACGTGGTCCTCTAAAAATAAATATGACCCTATGCATAAATATCATTGTTAAATGGAGTTGAAAACATTGTGACACGAAGAGAATTTTTTTCAAAAGTTGTCTGCTACATATGTGTCAGCAAGTGGGAAAGGGTTAAATAAAGCTTTATTATGCTATTATTATTTTTTACTTTATACTTATTATTAGTACAGTGTTTAACCCTTTCCCTCATACGATAAGTCTGCAGCAGACGACTTTGAACATAATTAGTCAAAAAATAGAAAATCTCTTTATTTGAATGCATGACCTATGACTAAAAGCGGAAAACATTGTGGCAAAAGGAGAAATTGCTCGTTTTGAGCAATTTCTTCTTTTGTCACTATGTTTTCAATAAGCTGTCTGCTGCAGAGGTGTCAGAAAGCATCTATATGAGGGAAATGGTTAAACTACTTAGTACAGAAAGTTGTAATCTTATAAAGATATTGTCAGCAATTAAAAAACTCTGCTTTTAATAAGTATCTATAATGGATTCTGTATGTCAATGAATGCCATGCAATTTGTATTTGGTGCGGTTTAACGAGTTGGAGTTTCATCTTATAATCTAGAACCCAATCTGCTATAGCCTTGGAGTTTCATCTTATAATCTACAACCCAATCTGTTATAGCCTTGGAGTTTCATCTTATAATCTACAACCCAATCTGCTATAGTCTTGGTTCAATCAATATCATTTGAGTAAGACCAGGCCACCTCTAGACACTAGACATATGTAACATCTGATACAGAGATAGCCATTGACCAGCTCATACAAAAACTGACCAATGGATCTGTAGAGGACAAGATAAGTATGTTTATCTTTTGTCAAATTGTGCACACAATTAACCCTTTCCCACATGTATACAAGTACAACAAATCTGTTGCAGATGACTTTGAACATTTCTATAATATGGAAAACCTAAAAAAAACTAAAGTTTATACTTAAATGTAATAGAATATAGTTGAAAACATTGTGGCAAAAGGAGAAATTGCTCATCATTAGCAAATTCTCCTTTCGCTACAATGTTATCAAAAGTTGTATTATAAAGCCGTAGAACGGTGTGTCAATAAGTGTCTGTATGTGGGAAAGGGTTAATTTCGTTATTGAATATTCATCGGATACACTTTTTTAGGCTTGATTCACTCTGAAAAATTATAAGGAAATTCAAATATTGTAGAATCAGAAAATCAAAATTATCAAATTGATGCAGAATTTTTGAAAACATTGTGAGAAAAGGAGTAACTGCTTGTTTTGAAATTTGTAACATTTTTCTACAATGTTTTCAGCCGTTTTCTGCAACAGTGGCACTTAAATTTGTTGAAATCATTTTTCAGACAAGACAGATTTGCCATCATTTCATTGTCAGTTAGTTCTGTTTTTTCTGTAGTTTCAGTCCCTTTATCAATGACACCTCAGATCATCCAGACAAAATATCAATTTACAGTAACCTTTCTGGAATCTTTCACAACAGATATATAGGTGGCAGATTGATTGCAAGATTCAACTATAACCTGCAAGACTTCAGATATCAGTATATTTCTCAATGATTGATTGGGAGTTTAACGCCAATCCCATATTCATAACTAATTCAGTATTTCCCCTTGCACCAGTTAACTCCACACAACATTTTTCTAGGCAACTGGCTTCCATACATTGATTATTAGCCCATTGGTGGAAGACGAATGACACAAGTAACAATGACTTTTGTCCATCACATTGTTATCATATAAAACAATGTTAAAAGGTCTATGGCACTATCTAGATGCATGTAAAATGATTTTGGGATCTGCAATAAGGACACCTGTTCCTTTCATTCCTTTTCCTCATGCATTTCGATGCCTATGCAACAGACAACTTTTGAAAACATTGATGAGTAATTTCCCCTTTTTGTTCCAAGGCTTTCAACTTTATCCAATAATCATATATCCATTTAAAAAGAGATTACTCGCATTTTTGTTCAGATGGTTTCTCACTTTCTGTCATCTGCTGCAGATTTGTTGTTTGTGGGAAAGGGTGAAGCCCCTCTTCTTTTAGACTGGACCTATGGTACTGTTATATTCCTGGTGATGTCTGGCATATTCAGTTGTCCATTAGACAGCCTTGTATCTGGACTCAAAACTAATTAAATTATCTCTGTCTCTCTCTCTCTCTCTCTCTCTCTCTCTCTCTTCTCTATCTGTCTCTCTCTCTCTGTCTGTCTCTCTCTTTTATTTATCATTCATATCTTTCTATTGTGTGACTTGCAGCACTTGCTACTTCACTCTGCAAAAATACATTGTGCATACTAACCAAATGCCCCTTCTACAAATTTGCTGAAACGAGAACGAACATTTTTGGGAACGAATGTCTCAAAGTGGCGTTTATCGGCAGTATTGACGAATACTAAACAGACGTAATTAAACTATGTTACAATCATCTCCACATGATATACTCAGAAAATGTTTACTGGGGTATGTTACTATGACATTTCAAATAAGTGGTATACTTACGAAATTTACAGACGATCCATTCCGTGTTTAGAATATCCGTTTGTTTACAAATAACACTTTCTCACCTTACTGATTGGAGAGTTTATTCGCGCCAAAATTAAAGGGGAACTGCCAATACTTTTATTTCGTATTTGTTACAAGAAGATTAACCGTGTTAAATATATATTGGTCTTTGTACTTGGCAGGCCTACATCTAAAAGACGTGATTCAATATAGTATTAGATCTAGAGAATGAAAACTAAATGCTGCAAATGTTGTATTTCATCTAAAGCCTGGATCAACGGGCGTATCCAAGTTGTAGTGGCATGTAGATCTACTACATACTACATACGTAGTCATATATATGTCTCTGGTTGCATGTAGCCAAGGCTGCATCTTAACAAACATAGGCAGATAACGTTCCATTTATAAATATGTTTCTACCATCTGAATGTAGTACAGTAGTATTTCCCCCGCTTCCTTCATATAATTTAACCCCTACACGCTTGTCAATATTAAACATTAACCCTTTCCCTCATATAGACGCTTTCTGACGCCTCTGCAGCAGACGGATTTTTTGAAAACATAGTGACAAAAGAAGAAATTGCACAAAACGTGCAATTTCTCCTTTTGCCACAATGTTTTCCACTTTTTGTCATAGGTTATCCATTCAATTATGGAGATTTTCTATGTTTTGACAAAATACGTTTAAAGTCGTCTGCTGCAGAATTGCCGTATGAGGGAAAGGGTTAAATAAAGCTTAGGACTGTACCTATATCGGTTAGCTATATACAATAGTGTTCCAAGACGCCTTATGTTATGTATTATGGGCCGGTTGCTTTGTATATGCTTTTGCTATGTACTTTTGAAAACATATTTGTCATTGTCATTTCCCACACACAACAAAACTGCAGCAGACGACTTTGAAAACATGTAAGTAAAATATCTATTAATGAAAGAGTTTATCATTTAATTCATGTTCATGTAGTTCATGTACGGTACCACTAAAGTGCGAAAACCCCGAAAACCCACGAAAACCCCGTGGTTTTCGCGAAAACCTTCGGAATTGATAAGGACTTTCATGTCCTGATTTAGAAACCAGATAAGTGTTTAATAGAGTAGAACACATTGTAAAACAGTCAGAAATTGTTCATTTTTAGCAATTTCGCCTTGTGCCACACTGATGTCGTATTTTATCTGCAGTCTTGCAGATGCGTCTGTTAGTGGGATCGGGTTAACACGTTATGTAGGTATTACTCACGGAAGAAAATAATGCGTAAATACTGTCAGTTCAAACAGAGTATTATTGCCAGGTACCTGTTAGTTAAAAAGCTTTAACCACATTGGATTCGCTGCAGCTTATAATGTAGCAGTTTAATATCTGAACGTACCAATGTATCCAAGAAGTTCCTATTGCTTTATACAAATAGATCCGTTTAAGACATTTTATAAATGATCTGTCATTAATTGTGCATGTCGTCACATCTTTCACTTGTGCTGACGATAACAAATTGTACTCATACGACTTTCGGTCATAGTGTATAGGATTTGAAAACAAACACAGGATTAGCTACTTTTTTATTTGTCTTTTTCAACATGGACGATATAATAATTCGAAGGTCTTGTTTTATAGGACTTTGGTCGTTTAGAGAAGTGTTTCTAATAGCAATATGAAACAGGATAAGCTATCTCATGTCAAATGCGTTCTCACCATGCGACTCAGGGGATACACTGACATTTTTTGAAAGCTTTGATTAAATTGGAAAAGCTCCTTATATATACACGTATTTAGATATGTCACAATCTCTCAAGAGTAAAATCAGACTGACTCTGCTTAAGAGAGGTTTTGCTCTGTAAAATCTGCCTTGTATTATAAGAACTCTATTTTGTCACTTAAAATTAGATGGGCCATTTTAAGCTCGTCTGTTTTTCGAAGAAAAAAAGTGGGCTATTGTGATACCCATGGCGTCGTCCTCGTCTGCGTCGCCATAAAACTTAAACCTAATCTCATGACTCAAAAATAGTTACAAAAATTCAAATGAACTTTGGTATACATGTTCCCATGAACAATACGCATGTCTATACGAAGTCAAATGACTCTGGCTTTAATACTTATTCAGTTATGACCCTTTTTATACTTAAAATTCATACACAAAGTTTAACATTGCCCATAACTAACAAGAAATATCTTTAAAAAAGATAAACGGCGATCAATATGAATAAACACTAAGAAATGGAACATGCGCATATTATTTGATATTTTGTCTTACTTATTAGAATGACAGAAAACAACGTTAAATATGTAACAAGCCGGTAGGCGACGTGGGATTCGCCTTTGTATATCTATATGAAGAACTAGTGTGATAGGGTCACTATTGTGGTGACTTGGTGAATACTGGTGAAAAGTGTGCGCCTTGTAAAAACACTCTCTGGTCAACCAACCATGTAGGAGAAGGTAGAAAAATGGTTTGGGTTTTAAAAAAGCGGTGTTTTGCAAGCTGCACAGCAACGGAACTCAAACGCGCGCACCCTGAGTCCCTATGGCACATTTTCACCAAGTTTCATCGGAATCGGCCCGTCGGTTTTGGGCTGTGGAGCGTCGCTTTACAAACAAACAGACGGAAAAGCCTGACAATAAGGGATATCTAGCGAGGCGAATCCCAATATTTGTTTTATTTATATAATTTGGCTTTGATATGAATGAAAGAGAGAAAAAAAAAGCTTGCCTCTGCCGGGAAGCGAACCACAGACCTTTCACTTGCCAATCCAAGTCAACATCCATTCATCACATGGCTGGAGATTACGCGAGGCTCCCAATGTATTATGTAACACAGTTTAAGTTTCAATTGACGATAAATAACTGAAAACTTGTCATATTTAAAATATATATATATATTGCTCTCAAATATTATATTTCATACGTTTTCACTGATTTTTTTCACTTAAGGAAAACAATTAAAGGTTAGTATGCGGAACATTTCATTTTAAAAGTTCACCTTATAAGTGCCTCTCGTGGGATCGCTAACTTAACTATGAACCAATCAAAACATTTTATTTCCTTTATTTCTTCGACATTATTCATTAAATACAACATTGATTGGTCTACAAGCTAGATCATTTGTTTAACATCTAGGTCAAAACCCACGTTAATCGTCTATCGCCGAAAAAAACGTTTAACATTTTCAAATGAAATTAGGTACACATGTTCAGTAATGCCCTTAGAAAAACAGACGAGCGTTGGCGCTCTTATTAGAGGATGTGTTGTACTTTTTAAAATATATAATAGTTATAACTGAGTACTGATATCTTAATAATGTCGTAAACCTTCTCCACATGTAGACGCATTTTGACGCATCTGCAGACAAATTTTGAAAAATATTGTTACAAAAGGAGAAATTTCTCATTATATTTTGCCACACTGATTTCAACTGTATTCAATAATTATACTTTCATTTAAAAAGAGGTTTTGCTGAGATATTTTGTATGTCTTCTGCAGCAGATTTGTTGCATGTGAAACGGACTTATGCGACATCTTATTGAGAGCAGGATCATGCTTGCGTACCCGAGTTTTAGTCCATGGGGATGTAAGTTCGAATCCCAGCTCGGCCAACATTCTTTCCGACGTTTGACAAACGTCATTGTGACAAGCGTCATTCGTCTTTCACCAACTTAACAGTTGCTTGGAAAGTATGTTGTGTGGAGTACTGGTGTAAGAACGCTAGTAAACACATGAGTAGGTGAACTGGCCGCCGTGATATGACTGAAACAGTATTGAAACACGGCGTTAAGCTCCAATCAATCAATTTATTGGCAGTTAAACTACAGATATATATTGTTAACCCTTTCACATATGCAATAATTCTCCAGCAGACTACTTTAAAGCGACTGAAATCCAGATGGCAAAAAAAAAAAAAAAAAATCGCCCTAAATGTTATTCTTTATGTTATCCAGTAAAACCAGGGTTAAAAAATGTATCGTTTTTTATCAATAAAGTGAACTTGAGTCGTTTTCAATTGTCCCGATGAAGGGGTTTCCTCTTTAAAAATACTTACCCCGTTACTGACAGGGTAGAATTTGCGATGGAAAAAGTATCGAAAACAAGAAAATCTCACCGATTATAGAGGCATGTAATATGTCAGTTATCATATTTAAATGCCCCAAATGCAAAAATAACACTTATTTTCTTAAAATTGGATTTTTTTTTCGACAGTTGGGCATCTGGAGTTCAGTCGCTTTAAAACCATAAACGCGATACTATGGAAAACTCTCTACAACTGAACGTATACTTATTGAATAGAGCTGAAAACATTGTAGGATCTGCTCATTACGAACACGTTTTCTTTTTTTGTCACAATGTTTTAAATCGTTTTCTGCATATGTGCCAAACTATGTCTGCAGGTAGAACAATGAAGATTAAAGGTAACAGAAAACAGGGAAACTTCACTAAACAATGCAGAATCCTCGTAAAAATGGGAAAAACAAATTGGTACTATAAAAATAATATAAGCGGAACTATGAAAATAAATGGTAATGCTTACCAACTTAGAAGTTAATCAAATCACGAATGAACACTTCCGTAAACTGCTTTGCCCTTATTAAACTTGTTTGATTGAATCATAAACTCCAAATGAGAAATAATCACATTTCTGTCGAAATTTCGCAGGACAAACAGACAGTTTATTCCGTTCAAGAGCCTCCTCCGTGACACATGTTATGACTCCACATTGGTTTCCGTAACGATATAAAATACAAATGTATTTCTTTGCTTACATGTGTTTTGTGTTATTCCATTTTTTCTTTTA